>SNQJ01S0029977.1:38621-93889 GCA_010110895.2 Picea sitchensis
TTCAAACAATATATATGCATATATATAATTTTATATAAAATTGACAAAATAAAAAAAGATAATGAATATATAGCTAATTACCATGGGATGATATTCATTCGATCCGCCATCAATGTGCCCATATTTCCTACAATGTTTTGTAGTTGTTTCTATTAAAATTCTTACGGGATGTATGAGACAACATTTTTTACAAGGGCAATAACATCTACCATCACCCTTTTAACCTGCTTTAGTTTTTTCCCCACCTCTAACTACATTCTGCGACATTCTTCCACACAACTTCTGCACAAAAATACACTTTCAGAACCATCATTGTTATAGCAAGATTGTCGCAACTTCTTTAAATCGTCAAATATTTATAGTTCGATTTTAGGTCACATTCGTCGCAATTGCGACGAAAGTGACCTAAAATGTTTTTTTTTACCCAATTATTTGTCATTTTTAACGATCACTTTTAACGTTCAATTATAACGGTATTTCGTCGCGCTTGTGACGAATGTAGACCATATTAATTTAAACAAATTACATTTGTCGAGATAGTGACGAATACAGAGTGTATTTAGAAAAAAATTGAATAATTGAACTTTTTCTCTTGAATGTTGCGACGAAAGAGTACTTTCATCACAAGTGGTCGTCGCAGATTTTTCAATATGTAGTAGTGAATAAAAAATTATTGGGAATATCATGCATATCCATTTGCAAGTATAGGAGACACTGAAGAAGTCATAAGAAAAGTACAAGGCTAGACATTACCAACACATAAGAGAGAGAAAATTCAGAGTGGGAGACAAAGTATGGTTACAACTAAATAAGGAAATCCTCTAGGGTCCTGGTAATATATCATGACTTTGCAATATGGTCCTTTTGAGGTAGTGGAAAAGGTCAGAGATAACACCTACAGACTCAGTGTGCCCCCATACATGTGCATTTACTTAGTAGTGAATGTGGAGAGTCTCAGACTATGTGATCCTTCCATGTTGGATTAGGAGGAGGAGCAAGTCCTACCTTCCATAGAGGACTTAGCACTAGATGATCATGCAAAGTTGACAAAGGAAACTATTTTTCATAAAAGGTATAGAACTAGAAGACAAGGGAAACATGACCTTTGGTAGATAGAGTTGAAAGGACAACTTCCAAGAAAAGCAGAGTGGTACTCCAGGGAGAAGGTAGAGGAAACATTTCCTAACCTCATTTAGAAAATATTTTGGGGACCAAAAGCCTCCATAAATGGGGAGGTATGATATGGATTGGATCATTATATTATTTTTCATTTATCTCAATACTTTCTGGGTGGAAAAAATTGAAGGAATTAGCTTGCATGGCCATTTTGGTGGCTAGTCCAAATTTGGAAATTTAGGCCCACAAACTCATATGATATATTCCATATCCATTTTGAGGCATCAAACAACACTTTTTAATGGTCCAAACCTTCCTATACAAAAATATTTTATATTCTACACACTGAGACCTTTCCAACGGTTCAAGAATATCCGCAATCAAAGTTCATTTGTGAAAGTTATGCCTCCTACAAGTTGACTAACCGTATTGATCACCATGGTGTGAGTGGATGCCACAACAACCCCCATTACTTAAACGTGTGGGGATATCCATGTAGTGGATTTTCTAGAACAATGTAAAAGGTCCAAACCTGATCACTAATTGAGGGTTGAGGAAGTCAATACCCTAACCCTAAATGGCCATCAGGCTATGTTAAATACCAGAACGCTAGGAGGAGAAGGGGTTCCATTCTATGTTATTCTATTTTGTTCCATACTAGAGTAGAACAATTGGGAGTGGGAAATTAGAGAGAATAAAAGAGGGGGTTAATGTTTTGTAGCATCCTAATGGGACATAAGCCTTAGGTAACTCCATAGAGAGTGACTTCTCTTTTGTACTTGCATCATTTTCATAAGAGAAAAGAAAGAAGAGTAGCCTCACCTTTTAGCTGGGCTTTCTTCTGTAAGGGTTTCCTAGATCAAATATTTGTGTTATTTTGTGGATGGTGTGTGATTGTATTTTACTCTTCTCTATTTTCCAAAATTTTATCTATTTCATGCAAAAGCAGAAAAAAATAACTAAATATTCCAAAACCTAAAGGAATTTAACCTTCATAGTGTAGATTCCATTTTTATTTATCAGATATGTTGTGTTGAACTATTCCAGTGGAATATCCATGGAAGTTTACAGATCATTTCAAAAGTACAGACTACAAGGAATGTAATTTTTTCTTAGGGAAATGGTTGTGGAGGTCATTGACCTTTTACATACCCTTGAACAACAAGCATAAAAGGTATGGTGCAAATGGAAGAGGGGTTCTACCACTGGGAGAAAGAGGTTGCACTAGTGTTTTACCCAGTAATAGAGGAGATAATTGATTAACCACAACCTAGATTCATGCTTGAATTGGAATGTATGCATATATTGAAGAAATCAACTTGGATAGTAGCTGATTAATTAGTTCATGGAAGAGATTTGATTATAGTGTGTGAATTTTCCATTGTGAATTTTATATCCTAGGTGAATTTGTAATAAAAACTATAGCAAGATAGCCACTTCGACACTAGATTTTTTCCCAATACAATTTTCTCTAGGATTTCTTATGTTTTATGTGAATGTGTGATTGGATTGTTGTTTTTCTGTCATATTTGATTTGATTTAATTTATTTATTTATTTTTTCACAATACATTTCTCGGAGAAACCCATCGACCACTTCCCCTAATTCCAAGGATGGTATCTAAGGAGTTAGCACGAGAAGTCACCTCCTGATTGCAGGGGAGGTAAGCCCAGTACCCATCAGTGTTTAGGTGAATGTTGGTTTAAATGGGTGGAGGTTAATGGACAAAAATAAGCACTAGAATGATGTTACAACACATAATCAGACAAGAAATGCATATGCAAGTGAGGGCCATATTAACTTCAGTCAGCGAATTGAGTTTAAAAGCAAGCAGAGGGAATACTTGGTGAGGAAACACGAACAAGACTGTTATGAGAATTTGGCCTTCCAGTGGCTTGAAAGAAGATAAAATTAGGCTCGATGATGATTTCGAGCCAAAGTTTCATACATTGAAATGTGCCCAAGTGACACAGTTCCAACAACGATCAAACCTCCATCACCGTGCAGCTACAAACACTCAATTGGATCTTCCAATTCTGAGTTATTCAGTGTGAGAGGGAACAAGACAACATAGGAAATCGATTAAAATTGATCACAATACTACTATGATCAAACCTCCATCATAACAACACAACAATCCTCAAGTGGATCCTCCAATTCCGAGTGTTTTGACACAGGATTTACATAGATGTGAAAGGAAATTGACTTCTATTAACTGGAAGTCTCAAATTGATTACATAACCAGACACAACTCTGGTGTTAAAACATATTACAAAAATGGGAGCTCCGCTCAACCAAAGACGACCATCCAAAAATATCAAAATGCTCCTATATACTCAGAGTAACTCGACACTCATGACAGAGGAGCGGCTGGAACATTACATTCAAAGCTTTGCATGTGCATGATCTTCTTGTAGACTGTGCACGTAGTCCCTTGTATGACATGGACTTAGATCGACATGGCTCTTGTAGGGAAAACTATCCTCAGGGTACCACGGGCCGACTACTCTAGTCCCTTAAGGCCTTCCATTTATAGATTGAGTTGAGGTTTCATCCACCCAACCCAACTTTCATAACTTCTCTTTATAGAGAATAGCCGAGACTTGATGCTTAAGGGACAACCACATTCCTTCTCTCCAAGTCTCAAAAGCTAGCTTCCTTTCCCCTGGCCCCTCCTTGATGTAGCCCAGGGCCATGACCCTGCGCTTCTCTTTGAGGGAATTTTGGGATTTCTCCTTTCAGGGATTTCCACATCACTAGCTTCCATATTTCCCGATATCAGAACCGGTGAAATCACTTATCTGACCGACAGTCATATCTGCTTCACAACCAATGGTTGGGATGCTTCTCCTGGAATTTGATTAGTCCTCTAAATGCAGTTGAGGACTTGCCACTTCTCTTAAACCTTTTGTTCACAAGACCACAGGCTATGACCATTGGCTCCAACTTTCCAAGGCATTTCAGGACTTTGCTTATCAGGAGTCCTCGCTCCCCCTGATCCATAATGTCCCGATGCTCGAAACCATGAAACGGTCTGTATGGATCAACGGTTGGATTTACCTAAAATTTGATGGCCATGATATTCCCCTCGAACAACCTCATCCACTCATCGCTCGATCAGGTGCTTACCCTTCTTTGGCCCCACCTTCCATATGACCATGTGTTGTGAGTGTGGGCCTGATCCTAAGGCGCGTCGCAATTTCACGTTTTGTGAGCTCATGATGTGCTCCATGCTCCAACTTCCGAGTTGTGAAATCGTGATCCCCTCAGATTTGGCACCACGTGTCCCACTAGAATGGATGACCCTGATTATT
Organism: Picea sitchensis; assembly: GCA_010110895.2. NCBI lineage: Eukaryota > Viridiplantae > Streptophyta > Pinopsida > Pinales > Pinaceae > Picea > Picea sitchensis. The sequence continues at coordinate 43,051 of SNQJ01S0029977.1, forward strand.
TCGCAAATTCACATTTCGCGAGTCGCTAAGACTCAACCCTTTGAATGCTCCATCCCATGAATCCATGAAACACTAATCTTATGCCACGCGTCCCTTTGATTTGAATGACTTAGATTGACCCATTCCACCTTTTGGGTTTTAGGACTTTGGGCTATGGATGAACCTTTATGACAAGAACCCTGAACTCCCAACTTCCAATCCTTCGAAAATTTCCAATGTCAAATTGACGACATGTGGCCCCTTACAATCGGATGGTCCAGATCTTCCTTTTCGCGAATCAGGATTTTGCAACTCCTACCGAGAAAATTTAACCAACATTCGAACTCCCGATTCCCATGCTTGCTTTCCATTGCTGAAAACTAGACTTTCTTCCCTCACTCGATCCAAGTCCATGTTAGACCACTCCAAGGGCTGCGACCTGCGAAATTGAAGATGTGGACGACTGGTTAGGGCTTGGGAAAACACAAGGATTAATGAGGGAGGCCGAGGGAGTGAGTGCTCAAAATAGAAAGGACAAACAAAAAATGGCTCTACCGGCTACAAAGGGGAAAAATAAGGACATGGCCAATGAAAAAGAGAAAAAAAGGGGCAAGGATACAGACTCAGGTGAATTGACACACGCTTACAGGCCTTGACAACTTTATGTGATAACATTTGGCTCCACAGGGGATGGCATGCTCCATGCAAGATGCCAAGAAAAAGTAGTTCCAATGTCTTAGCTATTGGGTTATGGATTCTGACAGTCATAAAAAATAAAAATAAAAATCAAAATAAAACAGGAACGGTATTTGTAATGGTGGGACGTCGATTGCGGATTTAAACACAATTTTTTTTCAGGAAGTGGCCATTTACAGGGCCACCAAAAAATTCATTACCCTCCAAGTTCTGCAACCTATAAGTGTTTTTCGGGAATGCCTCATAAATCTTGAAGGGGGATATCCATAAGGCCTCAAATTTGTTATGCTTGCCTTTGTCCTGCTTTGGTGCATCCCATTTAAGTACTAGATCTCCCAACATGAAATCCTTTTTTCTAACCTTCTTGTCAAAAGCCTACTTGATCTTCTATTGATGCTCATGTGCTCTGTCCAGGAGCTTCTCTCTTGCATGCTGCATTTTGAATAGTTGTTGAATTCTTCTAATCATATCATCGAGCTCACCTTGGTGATCTTGAAAGAATTTCTCCACTGGCAAGGCCAACTGAGAGGAAAAAATTGCTTCAGTTCCATATACGAGCTGGAATGGAGAGATGTTGAGAGATATTTTTATTGTCACTTTATCAACCCACAAAGCAAACTTGAGATTTTAATCTCACACTTTCTTGCTATCCTCTGAAAGTCTTTTAATGATCTTGATGAGGCTTTTGTTAGAGGACTCTGCCAGTCCATTGCCTTGGGGGTAGTATGGGGTAGAATGAATCAACTTGATTCCAAACTGCTCATAGAATTGAAATAATGGTTTGTATTTAAAAGACGTTGTGTTATCTGTGATGATTTTGATTGGACAACCAAATATTGATACGATATCCTCCAGGAAACCGATTATCACCCTGTGAGAATCACTCCTTGTGGGAATAGCTTCTATCCACTTGGTAAAGTAATTTGTGGAAGTTAAGATCCATCTGTGTTGACCACTGGTTGCAGGATGAATTTCCCCAATGAATTCTAGGCCCCACTATTGGAAGGGCCCTAAAGGAACCACAGGTTTCAATGGCAGGGACTTTAGATGCTACTTTCCAGAAAATATTTGACATTTAACGCATTCTCTGACTTTTGTGCAAACATCGGTGAATAGATTAGGCCAGAAATATCCAGCCCATAGAATTTTGTAGGCCATCGTTCTCCAGAAGTGATGTCCACCACACAGAATATCATGAAGTCAAACATAATATTTTGTGCTTCGTGTGGGTCTAAACATCTCAGAATCACCCCCAGGGGGGTCTTTCCAATATAACATTTAATCAACAAGGTAGTATTTAAATTCTTTGAGATTTAAATATCTAGCCTTGTTCCTTTCCATGCCATCGAGAGGCTACAATTTCTGTAGAAAATATATGACATCCTTGTACCAAGGACATCCTGCTAATGGGGGGTCTACCTGAGCATTTGTATCAGACAGATCAACCTGTTGACTTTCTGAGTAATTATTGATGAAATTTGCCCTCAAATCTTTGCAATTAGATTCATCCAGCAACTTGGGTAAACCTTTACCTTTGATCAATTTGGTGGGCTTGATCTCCTGATCAAAATCAAGGATTTTGGAAATCCATCGGCTCCTCCTCCCATCTATGTCTGGCTGAATGAGAACTTCCTTAACGATAGCTGAAGGGACGTATGCGATGACTTTTGATTGCAGGACATAGACTCTCAAATATTTGAGGGCTTTAACCAAAGTGTAGGCATGCTTCTCCATGATGTCATATTTCACCTCAGCATCTCACAATGCTCGACCAAAAAAGGAAATGGGTTGCTCCAACCCTTCAACATTTTTCTGCAACATAATAGTCGCTACCGTGTCAAATGAAGCAAATGAAAAAATGAGGAAATCCTTTGAGTAATCAAGACTGATAAGAATAGATGCTTCATTCAAGGCCTTATTTATTTGATCAAAGGAATTTCGAGACTCGTTATTCCATTTGACTTCCCTTCCTTTCCTCAACATGGTTGTTATAAGATTTACCATCTCAACAAAGTTGGGAACAAACCTCCTAAGAAAATTATTTTTTCCCAAGAAAGACTGGACTTCTTTCTTGGATCTCGGGAGTGACAAAGTTTGGATTTCTTTGACCCTACTGGGATAAATCCTAACTCCCTTAGCTGATACTATGTGGTCCAACAATTTTCCTTCCTTCATACAAAACAAAGACTTCTTGGGATTTAAGGAGAGACCAAATTTCCTACATTTCAGGAAAACCTTCTTTAAATGCTTAGAATGCTCTCTATTTGATCTGGAGAAGACTGTAATTTCATCTAGATAGATGACCACAAACTTGTCCTTTTCTCTAATGAAATCGATATCCATGGCTCTTTGAAAGGTCACCCCCGCATTCATCAATCCAAAGGGCATTTTGGCATACATGAATGTACCCCAAGGAGTAGTGAAGACTATTTTTTCTCTGTCCTCAGGTAGGACCGAGATCTAATTATACCCCAAAAATCCATCAATCATGGACATCCTAACTGCACCAGTTACCCTCTGTAAAATATGTTCCATTTTTGGCAAGGGGTAATTGTCCTTCCTTGAGCTCCTGTTCAGGTTCCTGAAATCGACGCAGAGCCTGATCTCCCCACTCTTTTTTATTTCTAGGAACAAGTTGGCTACCTACTCAGAGTATCTCAAAGGCACGATGATCTAGGAATCTAATAGTTTCTTTACCTCCTTTTCCATAACAGGTAGTAGCATATGATTTATCTATATTAATTTTTTCCTAAAGGGTTTGGCCTCCTCCTTTAGTGGAATCTTCTACTCAATAACATTGATGTCATATGTTCTGAGGTATTCATAGGTCCAATCAAACACATCAGTGAATTCCCTTAATAACTCAACATATTCGTCCCTCTGCTTCCTGGACAGGATGCTAGACAACTTGACAAACTTCGAATATTCCTCTGTACCAATGTTACACTCAGCCACATTAGCCTCATCAATTGGTCTCTTATCCTTTACTGCCACATCATTATTGTCAAATATCCTTTCTAAAGGAATTAGTCCCTTTGGGATGTGATTACTTGGTAATTGCACAATATGATGATCGACAATTTTATTCAAAAATTCATTATCATGGGGGCTATTTATAGCACACTAGTCTTGATCAATATGCAATGCTGAGAATTCTTCCATGGTCTCAATGAACCTTTTGATCTCAAGTTCATCCTCAAACACCTTTCGGTGTTTGACATTTTCAGGTATAGAGGGCCTGTGTTTTACTTCTATATCATACCTGAGCTTGGAAGGCAGAGGGACTCTAAAATTTCTTGCTGAAACCGCTAAAGAATCAACCATTGTGTTTTCCTCTCTCAGAATGAATGAAATGTTGAAAGCCAAGAAAAAACTGTCAATCAAGTCCCACACTTCATTTCTATAAGTTCTGAGCCTAGGATGCTTAGCTTGATAAATATTTCTAATTTGATTAACAATCAATTCGGTATCCCCAAACACAAATATTTCCTTGATCCCCATGTCCTTTGCAGCCCTTAATCCCAAAACAAGAGCTTCATACTCTGCCACATTATTGGTAGTTTCAAATTCCATCTTGTAGGAGAGAGATATGGTCTATTGAGACGGTAAAACAAAAACCACTTCGACACCAGCAATCTCCTTAGAGGAGGCTCCATCAAAGAACATCTTCCAAACAAAAGTGGTGAGAGGGGAATATTCATGAACAGTAACTGACTGCTTTCTGAGTTCAAGGGGAGGCTCAGGAGCATCAATGAGATGTAAAAAACTAGACCCAAAATTAGTGTTGAGTGCAAAGATAGGATGATTGGTGGGGTTTTCTTCGTCACTAATAATATATGCCAACCATGCTTCCCTATAAAGTCTTCTATTATCCCCCCCCCCCAAAACACAAGGATAGTGGCATATGTGAGGTCCATTTACAAGTTTCCCCCAAGTCTTTTTATCCAAGAGCTTGAAAAAAGCATGCCAAACTTGGGGGGAACATCAACCACTACAATATCCATAACCATTCTTTTCATGGGAAGCTGAAACAAGGTCACAACTAGGTCTTTGATAACCCCAAGACATTGCACTTTCCTAGAGTCAAAGGAATACAAGTCATGGTAAGATTTTGTGATTTCCAATCCTGGTTCTTCCATGACAATTTTGGGCATGAGATTATGAGACGCCCCTGAATCCATCAGACAATTATGTAGCACATTATCATGTATATTCAGGGATGTATCGAACGGAGGGGATGCATCATATATGTCTTCTATCATGGGACCTAAGATAACTACTGTATTCTCATCTTGCAGATTTATTGAGTCTGTGGTATGATTTGAGGGTTCAGGCAACAATAATCTAGAGAGGCTCCTTTTGAAATCTTCATGCTTGACCAGCTTTGAAAGGGGTACATGGATTCTGATTTTCTGAATTTCATGCTCAAAGTTGAAGGGGGATGTAGGCTTTAGGATTTCTTTCACCTCTAGGATAGGAGTTATGGCCACTTGAGAGGAGGTTCAAACTTTCTTACCTCTGTTGTCATCTGCTACATCTTCAACATGCTTCTCTGCTCTAGTAGGCTACTCAGGAAAATTAGGATTTTCTTCTTTCTTCTTGGACTTGAGGTTATATCTTTTGGAGCCACTGTTGGCCTTGTCCCCTTTTCTCAGTTCATTCAGCTGACTATCCATGCGATATTCTTTGTATGCGGATTGAGTCAAATGAGGAAACAAGGAGGCATCTCCAAGATAGTGGATTTCAGGATCAAGGTCTTCACTCTCTCTTTCTTCATCAGCAACAAGATTTTTTGTAGAGGGGTCTGGATTTTCTGATCATCTCTATCTCTATTCCTCTGGTCTCTTTGGATAATATGAGGAGTATTTTTAGGCCTCCTATAGTTACCTTTGTTATCAACATTTTGGGGATTCCTGTAATTCATCTTTCTTTCTAATTTGATCTTTTCCATTCTAGCAGAAAGTGATTTTAGTAGCTTGGTCATTTCATTTGTTTAAGGGGGGGAAACAGAGGAACTAGAAGTCGGGGTTTTAGATCTACCTTTTCCCTTGTCTTTGTTAGATTTAACCCTAAGTTTTTCGGTTGCCAATATATTGTATTCTACTTCAAGGGTTGCATCTTGCATATGAGCCAAAGAGGTAGCTCTTCTTTCTCTAAACAGTTGGAAAAAGTCAGGGTGGAAAGCATTAACATAAGTCATTTTGGCAGATATTTTTGTAGGCTCAAATTCGGCTGGAATCCTTTTATACATTTTATTAAATCTCTTTGAGAAGTCTGAAACAGATTCCCCCTCCTCTTTCATAAGTGCCCCAAATTCTATAATAAAATAAAGGAGATCTTTTTTATTCCCCCAATTCCTTAAGAATGCATCATCCAGAGAAACAATCCCGTCAATAGATCCAGGAGGCAGGTCTTTAAACCATTCCCTAGCATCACCATCGAGGCTCTGTACAAAAACTCTCATCCACACATCTTCATTCTCGATGGCCTGAATCTCTGTGAATCTATAAAAGGATGAAAGGTGCTCTTCTGTCATCGTGTCTCCCTCCCTTGTGAACTGGGGCATATACTTAAGGTAGTCTGTGGTTGGGAGAGCATTCATAGGCTAAGTTAAGACCAGAGGGGCGTATCTAGCAACCAATATCTCAACCATCTTGTTCCTAGGAGGATTAACACCTACCATTTGGACGTGAACTTGAGGAGAAATAGGAGGAGATGGATTATGGACATGCGAGATAGGAACTAAATTTCTGGGAGAAGAAGGAAACAACTGAGTGTTTGGGGAAAAGGCTACAAAGATGGGAGGAACAAAGGCTTCTCCTACAACAACTCTAACAAGGGAAGGGATAGTAAAACCTAGAGTGGGAAAATCTCCTAAGGTCTTGGGTCTAAGCCAAGGTACAACTTCGGGGGAAATAGGAGTGACAAAGATTTATCCTTCCAATCCAAAACCAGGAGGATAAAACTCAATAGGAACACTCCTAAACTTTAAACTTCGGGAAACTCCAACAGATGGTATAACAGGGAGACCAGAAGCAAATATTGGATTTTCTACAAGAGGATAGAGAAAATCATCAGATTTACTTGGTTCAGCATTAGAATTACTCTCTCGGAGGCCTTTCCCTTTCCGATAATTTTCTCTGGGTCAGCTTTAGGTGTTGCTAGAGGTAGATGTGGAGTAGACCTCGTGTGTTTTCCTCTAGAAGCCACAGCTGAAACAGTGGAGTCACCAGTGGATTCGCATCAATGGAGTCGCTAGGTGCACAGTTGCAATCTCTGATGTACTAAGCTCTAATGCACCTTCAGAACTAGTAAGCTTTGTCGTTCAATCCTAGCGAAGATATTCAATTTGTCCTCGACAACAACGCCATAAATGTTAGCACTAGAAGTCACCCATCAATGTTTAGGTGAATGTTGGTTTATATGGGTGGAGGTCAATGGAAAAAACTCAGCACTAGAATGATGTTACAACACAAAAATAGATAAGAAATGCATAGGGAAGTGAGGGCCATATTAACTTCAGTCAGTGGATTGAGTTTAAAAGCGAGCAGAGGGAAGACTTGGTGAGAAAATGAGAACAATACTGCTATGGGAATCCGGCCTTCAAACAGCTTGAAAGAAGATAAACTCAGGCTCGATGATGCGTTCGAGCCCAAGTTTCAGACATTAAAATGTGCCCAAGTGACACAGTTCTAACATCACGATGATCAAACCTCCATCACTATGAAACTACAACCACTCGACTGGATCTTCCAACTCTGAGCTATTCAGTGTGAGAGGGAATAAGACAATATAGGAAACTGAGTAAAACTGATCACGATACTACTATGATAAAACCTCCATCATAACAACATAGCAATCCTCGACTGGATCCTCCAATTCTGAGTGTTTTGACATAGGATTTACAGAGATGTGAAAGGAAACTGACTTCCATTATCTGAAAGTCTCAAATCGATTACATAACCAGACACAGCTTTGGTGTTAAAACATATTAAAAAAATGGGAGCTCCTCTCTACCAAAGACAACCATCCCAAAATATCAAAATGGCTCCTATATACTCAGAGCAACTCACCACTCACGACAGAGGAGCAGCTGGAACATTACATTCAAATATTTACGTGTGCATGATCTTCTTGCAGATTGTGCATGCAGTCCCTTATCTGAAACAGACTTAGATCAACATGGCTCTTGCAGGGAAAACCGTCCTCAGGGGTACCATGGGCCGACTACTCCAGTCCCTTCAGGCCTTCCATTTATGGATTGAGCTGAGGTTTCATCCACCCAACCCAACTTTCATAACTGCTCTTTATGTAGAATGGGTGAGACTTAATGCTCAAGGGATGACGACGTGCCTTCTCTCCAAGGCTCAGAAGCTAGCTTCCTTTCCCCTAGACCCTCCTTTATGTAACCCAGGGCCATGATCCTGTGCTTCTCTTTGAGGGATTTTGGGATTTATCCTTTTAGGGATTTCTACATCACTCGCTTCCATATTTCCCGATATCAAAACAAGTGAAATATCTTATCTGACTGGCGGTTAGATCTGCTTCACAACTGACGGCTGCGATGCTTCTCCTGGAATCTGATTAGTCCTCTAAATGAGGCTGAGGGCTGGTTGTTTCTCTTAAACCTTTTGTTCACAAGACCACATGCTATGACCATTAGCTCCAACTTTCCAAGGCATTTCGGGACTTCGCTTATCGGGAGTCCTCACTCCCCCTGATCCATAATGTCCCGATGCCCGAAACCGTGAAACGGTCCGTATGGATCAATGGTTGGATTTACCTCGAAATTGATGGCAATGATATTCCCCTCGAACAACCTCAGCCCCCTCATCGCTTGATCATGCACTTACCCTTCTTTGGCCCCACCTTCTATATGACCGTGTGATGTGAGCGTGGGCCTGATCCTTAGGTGCGTTGCGATTTTGCATTTCGCGAGCTCACGTTGTGCTCCATGCTCCAACTTCTGAGTCGTGAAATCACGACCCTCTCAGATCTGGCACCATGTGTCCTGCTGGAATGGACAACCCTGATTATTTCGTGACTTCACGTTTCGTGAGTCGCTAAGACTGAACCCTTTGATTACTCCATCCCACAAATCCATGAAATGCTAATCTTGTGTCATCCGTCCCTTTGACTTGAACGACTCAGATTGACCCATTCTGCCTTTTAGGTTTCATTACTTTGGGCTATGGATGAACCTTTATGACAAGAACCCTAACTCCTGATTTTCGATCCTCCAAAAATTGCCAATGTCAAATCGAAGGCCTATGGCCCCTTACGATCGGATGGTCCAGATCTTCCTTTTCACGAATCGAGATTTTGTGACTCCTGCCGAGCAACTTTAAAAAACATTCAAACTCTCGATTCCCACACTTTCTTTCCATTGGTGAAAACCAAACATGCTTCCCTCACTTGATCCAAGTCCATGTTAGACCACTCCAAGGGTTGCGGCTTGTGGCCTGTGAAATTGAAGATGTGGACGACTAGTTGGGGCTTGGGAAAACACAAGGATTAACGAGGGAGGCCGAGGGAGTGAGTGATCAAAATAGAAAGGGCAAACAAAAAATGGCTCTGCCATCTACAAAGGGGAAAAATAAGGACACAGACAGTGAAAAAGAGAAAAAAGGGGCAATGATACAGACTCAGGTGAATTGACACACACCTACGGGCCTTGACAACTTTATGTGATAACACAAGGTAAGCTAGATTTTGTAGAAGATCAAAGCTTTGTCATGCCACTTAAGGGAATGCAACCTAGGTGGGGAGGATAACACTCCATCACACAATCACTCGAGCTAGACCCAATTGACATGTTAGCATATATTTGTGAAAGAAAACAGAATAATTGGTAGATTACAATCCTCGTTAATATTAAAAAATTTCAGTTTGTAGTTATTTTCATTTTGCATTAATATTTGTGTTAGAAAATCTTTTGTCCATAGGCCTTTGATTAAATATCATATTAGTATTATCACTTAGTTCCTGACCTTTGGGGGGCTTACTCATGAATGTTGACTAGAATGAGAAAGCTACAAGAAGACATAGAGTTAGTTCCCTTAAAACTTGAAATTGGTAAAATGAGGTAGAAAACCAAATAAATACCTAATCCAGATTATGTTGAGAATGAAATGAATATAAAAATAGCATGTGGAATAACATAGAGATATTACAAAGAGCATGATAATATAATGAAACCCAAAATCTATTAATGAGTGCAATATTGAAAACATTGCAATATGCAAAGCAATACAAATTGGCTAGAATAATGGTAGCTTATCTATGAGAAGAAATGTTTTAGATATGTTCATTCACAAAAAATCCCATCACAAGAGGTATGTTTACTAGGCTAATATGTAAGAACAAGTTTCCAAGTTTATCAAAGATTTTGTTCTTTGTAGCACTAGTAATTCAAATAATAGGAAAATTGGGATGTACATGCCATTCCCAATACTAAGCAATGTTTTCTTTCCAAAGAAAGAAATTATTATATTTTATATTTCTGAGAAAGAAATCAAAATATACAACAGTTTTTCCTGAGAAGAATCAAAAGAAGTTCCATAAATAATGACCTATGCAAATTTGCATAAAAAGGAAACTATTTTTGTTTATTACAATCATCCCAAACTTATTTTAGTCATTTCGTATCAAACACCTTAAGATATTACCTTGTAAGAACCACCTAACTTCCAGAATATTTACATAAAGTTTGATAAGGTCTCTAACACAAATGACATGTTTTCAATAAAAAAAATTAATACAAATATTTCTCAAATGCTTAAATGAGAGTGCCTCCTCTGATTCAAGTTTAGTCCTCTTGCAAAAGAAAATATTCCTTAGACAAAGCATCCACTTGTGTGTTGTATTATCGATATATATAAGAAAAAATAATGTACTAAAAGGTGGATTTTGACTCTACTTGGTTCATATAGGAATTAATCCCAAATTTATGATGCTTCACTATTTATTTTCCTAATCTATCATGAGTTTTGCATCTCCAAAATATTTGAATTGCTTTAGTCCTTTATCGTTTATAGCTTTCAACAAAACCCAAAGAACATAGAATTCAACCCAATTGTTAGAGCCTTTCCCAAAAACAAAATTCAAATAAAAATAATGATTTATATCTATGAAGAGGACAATCCTTGATCTACAACTACTTGGTTCTCCTTGAATTTCATCGTCAAAAGAAATCCACAGATTCTTATGATCAATACTAGAAATTAATAAACATCTAGTTGTTTTCTCTTTTGAAGTACCCTTATTATCATCCATAACCAATCTAATCGGGTGAGCTACCTGGGTAGGAGTAAAGACCAAATCCTGAAAACTCTTTTTATTTTTGGTCCACCATATTCCATAAATAAAAATACAAGGAAGTGCCTTATATTATACAACTACCTTATCTATTATCCAATGTAAAATATAGTCCACCAAGGTCAAATTGTGCCATTTAGTTAAAAAAATAATAGCTTGTGCTACCTCCTTCCAATCATACAACAAAAGGGTAAGTTGTGAATAGATGATCCACATATTCATCACCGTTGTTATAAATATTGCATCTGCTAGGCCCTGGCCAATTTCTCTTTTGTCCATTGTCCCATGTTAATAGTATATTAGCTAGTGCCAACCACAAAATAATTTTTTTTTTTAATGGGTAATCCAATTTCCAAACATCTCTCCACTGCCATACTCTTTCCGTAGTCAATTCTTCTTCTATTCTTGTTGGATAACCTAATTTGACAATGTAATCATTTGAACCATGATTCTTGGATCAATTGAGTTGATATTATCATTTTGTCAATATAATAGCATTATGTTTAATAAGGTTAATATAATGATTCCACTCCTTTTCCATATTTTGTTGTAAGTTTAAAGATTCTATAGTCACTCATCCTTATGAGCAAGCATTTCTATTTAGCTGGGAGGCTTCCTCCCTCGGAGAAAAAACCTAAATTTATGTATATCCAATAAAGCATCAGATAATGTAATGTCCCCCAGCTTAACCAAGGAACATTACTACGCGGAAATTCACATAAAATTGAAAATTGTCTTCTACTAATTAATTCATGTAGCTTACCAACTATAATTAATACACATATTTAACTAGATTTTGATACCCATAATGAAATAAATCTAAAACATTCTAGATGAACATGAATGCAACCATTAAACTCATTCACAACAACAAATAAACCATTCACAAACAAGGAGTTAAGCACAACAATTAAACTCATGGAATAATTCAGAAAATAGACAAACACTTATCTTTTTAAAACGTTTTTGCAACCAACTGTTTGGGAAGGAAATTCCACCCAACCATAGACCTATTGTTCCAAATATAAAAAACAAGTCACCATCGATTTGGGGCTAGGAATCCACAAGATAAGGGTGGCTCTAACAATCCACTCACAACTCAATATCACACAACCAACAGGTTTCCTCTTACAACTATCCCAAATTTCCTCCAACTCTCTTCCTCTTGACTTGCCCAACCCAAGGAATGTACCCCTTCACTACTCTTAGTCCATTAGGTGTAGCATTTTTTATTAGGGTTTCTTTATCTTAGTTAAATTATAATCTCTCTATTGGGAACTCAAGGGAACTCAGTGCCAAGAAAACTACCAGTAAAAACAACGATAATCACTTGTTGTTAGAGTGTAACTCACTTAGGAGTTCACTCTTCAGGCCTGACAACCTGGCTCTTTAGTATTCAGCTCCAAAATGCTCCAAAAATGCTCTATCATGCTACAAAATTCTCCTAGCATTGTTTCTTAAGCTCCCAAGCTCTTCCCCCCTATTATCTACTTGTTGTTCATGTAAAACTGAATGTGTAAAAACTTCTTATTACTACCCATACAAATTTCCTCTATTTTCCCAAGACAACTGATTTATCACTCTGCCCAATGTTGATTGTACCTAATTCCAACACTTCCAATACCTATGGGATGTGACTCTCACACCCACCCTCTTACATGAGTTTAATTATTGGGCTCTCATACATTCAAACATAAATAGAAGGTTGTCCCCAAAATATATAAAATTCAGGAAAATGGATTTGAATTAATACCCATAGTTTGTTTCTCCCATTGGACCCCTATTAGACACTCCCTATTCATCCCCCCTTTCTTGTGGATTAATCAACCCCAATCTCTGTCCATATTCCCTTGGTATCACATTATATTTATTAAAATTCAGAAAATACATTTCATATATTACATCGCTTAGCCATAGCCACATTCATATCTACATTGTGTATTAATTAAAATGAGGATTATAGTGGGGATGCTACATTCCCCCTCCCCTACAATAGTGGATAGTCCTTGATTGACCACACCATGCTGAAATACATATACAAATTTACATCACAATATTCAGAAAATAAAACAAAATTATGTAATTTTTACCCTCCAACAACAGTCCCAACAATAATCTCTCGTTATTCTCATTATGCTGACCCAAGGAATGCATCCCCTTCACTACCTTCAGTGCATCGGGCTGCACCATTATTTTATCAGAGCTATCAATGCAAGTGACCAAGAATTTCTTAGATGTGTTTCCATAAACTAGCTACCCAAAAATGGAGCCTTGCGTTTTCAATTTTTATTTTCTTCAAGATTGACAAAAATTTGCAGCTATTCCTCCTGCATAGTTTCTTCATGCTCGCATGTTGCATCTTTAGGACCGTAGTAGGTCCATTGAACTTTACCATCCCTACTGATTTGTTCTAGATCACTTTGAATTTCCGTTCCATGATGCGCACTAGTTCAAAAATAGATCCAAGATCCAAAATTAATGGATCATAACCTAATATTAGGAAAAACATAATATCTATAGACATCATAATCAGATTTCCTGATTTGGAGCATGAAATCTGATTTTCAGTTCAAGATCCACTTTCTAAGCCTTCTGTTTGACTATATCCTATCTTAGATCTCGATCTCATCTTTGGCACATAACAGACTTTAGAAGGTAGATAAACATATAACTGAGGGTTGTCAATATAATCAACAACTTTCTAGATACACTGCATATTTGAAATTCACAAAATAATGAAAAATTGTCATCCTCAGAAGTTCTGGTAGTGCTTTTGAATTTTCCTGTAGAAGTCACTACCGGAAGTTCAGTATTCAAAATTTTGAACCATCAGCTAGAGACACGTACTTTTCCAAAATCACTCTATTCTATTGATGAAATCCCTTGAGATCATTTGGTACTTACCATTTGAAGTCTTTGTATTACTCCTTATAGAACATGTTGAATAGCTTCCACAAGTAATTTGAGATTGTCCATGTCTTGGTTCTTGAGTTTCTCCTGTAACCACTTTCTTTTCAATTTCCTTCCCCGTTTAAACAACTTAACATTATTTTGGTATATCTTCTAAGTCCAAGCACACAACTTATTATGTTTGATAGCTAGTTTGTCCTTTTGATGCAGGAGCATCGTAAGCAGCCAACCAAGTGAGCATGAAGGAAAACGATAGATGGAAAGTGCAACACACATTTTGCACATTTTGAAATGTTTTTGAAAAAATAATGAATAGATGTTAATGTAGTAGTTAAGTGAAACGTACTTGCGTGTTGTAAATAGATCTTGAGCAATTTGATCTCATCTGTCAATGTAAAAGGAATTTAAGCCCAGTTAATGAAAGTAGGTAGATTTGAATTCATAGATTAGATAGTTAGGGCGTAGGAGGGAGAACGGATATAGACACCCTCGCCTTTGTATCATGGAAGTTGTTGTTGTATCATTAGCATAGAGAAGGAGAAGAGAGCTGCAGTAGAGAGTTGTAGAGAAGAACCCATGTACAGGAGCTTGAATTAATATATGAAGCTTTGACTCAGATTTCATGGTGTTATGATGCTTACTGTTTACATATGCTGAATGGTATACTTACAGTTGATTTATTTCTCTATTTATGCATTTGTTTCAATGTTGTATTGAATGTGTGATTTCATGTTGAATGTATGAAGTCTGAGAGAGAAAGAGAATGAGTTTCAATTGTTTCTCATCCTGAGAGAGTTCCTGCAAGGGGTGCAGTGAAACGTCCACAAAGTGTGCGTTGACAAGGGTTATGAGTTTTATCTCAGAAATCTCAGGAGGGATACCGTTGTTCTCATCCCAGCAGATGTGTAGGTGAAGCACATAAGTCATGCAAGGTGTGCGCAGGCTAGTCAAGGCCTTAGAATTTATCAACTAAGGTTGAAAGGTTGAAGGACTGTTGTTGCCGAAAGTGCATAGAGTCGAAAGATAAAATACCCAGGAGTATTTGAAAGATTGTCGCAAGGAGTGTGTGCAGGAGTCCTTTTAGAGACTCGAGTTTACAAGTTAGATCTCAGGAGGATTAGCACCTTTGAAGTATTCAAAGGAATACGGGGAGCTGAATCATCGTGCAGAAGTTAAGTCCCAGAGAAAGAATGAGATTCAGAGGAAGGAATTGAATAGTCTGAATTCTCAGTGGAGAATTCGCGCAGTTGCGGGGATCGTAGGATCCAGTAAAGTTGTAGGGTGGTTAGGAGTTGGAAAAACCCACGACTCTAGTGTCAAGAATCAACGAAGACCATTGATCATGGTCAATTCGGGTCGTTGGATCATTCTTTCGAACTCGGGGTTCGTGAGTTCAGAGGGTAGAACAAATCCTTTGGTTGCACAAACTCCCGAGTAGCGAGAAGTAGGAATAACCATTGGATCGGAACCTCTTCGCTATATCGCGTATCGGGTTTTCGGAGGTTGGGAGGAATTAGTTTCGACTACAGAAGTCATGAAGGGCAAGGGCCGAGGTCTCAGGTGAACACGTGGTGCGTCCATCAAGTGGGGACTGCATGGTTGATAGGTGGACACTCGTCACCTGGGCGGGAGTCAACACCCTGTTGACTTCTTGTGCTTTGGGTTTTCGTGAGAAAGGAGCACAAAGGTTCAACAAACCAACTTGTGAAGTTGTGAGCCATGAGAAATACTGAAGGAGTCAAATCTTCTTTGACTTTCGCGTCTCAGAGTCTTGTAAAAGAAGGGCCTGGAGGTTCAACCCTTCAACTCGTGAACTCACGATTTGCGAGTGAGGTTAGTACTTAGCTCTAGCTGGCGGTTACACATGGAGAGCACTAACAAGGAGGAGGAATATCTCATCGCATGTCGGGTATCGACATTTGGTGAAGAAAAGTCGAGGGTCTTCGACCTGCGAACACACGAGTTGCGAAAGGTGTTTTCACAAGGACCAGGTCGTGGTCGTATGGAAGTGTAAGGCTCACAACTGGAGTTAAGGTGGATAGGGAGGGTTTTTCAGGAAGGACCTGTGGATACACTCTTATGTGTGTGAGAATTTCCCATAGGGAAATTGAAGAGTCAATCCGACTCAAAGGAGAATTAGAATAATCCTGAGCAGATCTTGGCCTGAGGGTCGTGGTCTGTGCCAAGTTTGGTATCAAAGCACAGAACAAGTATTTTCTTTCTATAGTAGGGGGAAGAAAAAAAATTCTCAGCCATGCCACCAAGAAGAAGAGATAGACCAATGCCTGATCCAGCAGTGGAAAGAGAAATTCGCGAATTACGTGCTAGGCTTGATGCCATGGATACAACATAGAGGCGCAGAGTTGACGTTGGGGATATTAGTGAGGCTGATAGTGAAAATGAAGCTGGAAATGAGGGAGAAGAAGTTGCATTCAAAGATGCTGCGGATGAACGCCTATTCAGGGTTGTTGCAAGGATAGGTGCCAAAGAAAAAATGGACATTCCAGTGTATGAGGGAAACCTAGATGTTGAAGAGATTTTAGACTGGATTAGAGCTCTGGATAAATACTTCAACTATGAGGATGTTGAGGAAGACAAGAAATTCAAACATGCCATTACTAGACTTAAAGGGCATGCAATACTATGGTGGGATGAACTGCAGGCTGACAGACGCTGCAAAGGCAAGAAGAAAACCAGGAGCTAGGATAGAATGGTTGCAAAGATGAAATCCAAATTCATACCCAAGGATTATCAAATCACTCTGTTTCGTAGGATGCAAAATTTGGGACAGAAGTTGATGTCAGTGAAGGAATACACTAAAGAGTTCTATAGGATAAACATCAGAGCAGGTCATTGAGAAAGCGTTGATGAAAAAATCGCCAGGTACATGAATGGTCTGCGATATGACATTCAAGATGAAATGAGCATGATGACCATGCAAAATGTGGAAGATTCTTATCAGATGGCTCTGAAAGTTGAAGAGAAGCTGAGCCAAAAGCAAGGTCAAAGAGGCCAAGGCAGAAGCTAGGCTAGAGGAAAAACAATTGCCCAAGACAGAATTTAGAGACCTAAAGAAGAGGGGAAGAAACCTCAAACTCAACATGAGAGAGGAGGAAGCTCACAGAGAGGGCGGTATGCTGATAGGAATAATTTTCCTCAAGCCATAGGAAGAGGAAGAGGCAGAGGCGGTGGAGTAAAATGCTTTTTCTGTGGAAAGATTAGACATAAATCCTATGAGTGTCTAGATAAGAAAAAATATGGTGGTGAAACTCACATTGTCGAATCTCAAAGACAGAATGTTGAGGCAGAATATGCTAAGGGAGGAAGATCTTTGATGATGAGGAAAGTTCTCTTGAAGCCGGAGAAGGAGGCAGAGAACCCAGCCCAGAGAAACAGTATGTTTTGGATTGCTTGCAAGACCAAAGACATAGTATGCAAAGTCATAGTGGACAGTGGTAACACAGACAATCTTGTATCTATGGAGATGGTAGAAAATCTGGAGCTAGAAACTGTTGTACATCCAAGCCCATACAGAGTTTCGTGGCTACAAAAGGGACATCAGGTAAATGTCACTAAATAGTGTTTGGTTAAATTTAAAATAGGGGGATATAAAGATGAAATATTATGTGATGTCATTCCCATGGATGTTTTTCATCTATTGTTGGTTAGACCATGGCAATATGATAGGAACGTGATTCATGATGGGAGAAAGAACACGTACACCCTGGAGAAGAATAGTAGGACTCACATGTTGCTACCGATTAAAAACCAAGAGGTGAAAACATAGATGAGTAACATTGTACTTCTCATGAGTGGGAAGAAACTTCTTAATGAGGTTAAGAAGAAGGAAGACACACAATTTATTATGGTTAGGAAGCCTAGAATTGTTTTGACCAGTACAAGGATGATTTGCCAGAAGAAATCCAGGAGTTGTTGGAAGAGTTTGCTGATATAGTAGTGGACAAACTACCTTGTTCGTTGCCACCTATCAAAAGTATAATCCATCACATCGATCTTATACCTGGAGCCAATTTACCAAACAAAGCCACGTATAGGTTGATGCCACAGGAAAATGAGGAATTCAAGAGACAAGTACAGGACTTAATGGACAAAGGATTGATTCGAGAGAGCTTGAGTCCATGCGTTGTTCTGACAATGCTTAGCCCAAAGAAAGATGGAGGCTGGAGGATGTGTACAGACTCGAGGGAAATCAATAATATTACCATCAGATATAGATTTCCATTACCAAGGATGGATGACTTGATGGATTGCTCGAGTGGAGAAAGTTTTTTTTCAAAGATTGATTTGAAAAGCAGATATCATCAAATTCAGATGAGAGAAGGTGATGAATGGAAGAAAACATTCAAGATGAATGAGGGGCTGTATGAATGGCTTGTCATGCCATTTGGATTAATGAATGCACCCAGTACTTTCATGAGATTGATGAATGAAGTCCTGAAGGATTTCATAGGAAAATTCGTCATTGTATATCTTGATGATATATTAATCTTTAGCAAGACAGAAGCAGAACACTTGAAGCATTTAGATGCAGTAATGAGGAGATTAGAGAAAGAGAAATTGTTGTTAAATATGAGGAAATCATCATTTATGAGGACATAACTCATTTATTTGGGTTTTGTTATCTCTGCAAATGAGTTGAGGATGGATCCAGAAAAGGTAAATGCAATTAAGAATTGGCCATCGCCGAAAAATGTGTTTGAAGTTCGAAGCTTCCATGGTTTGGAAAGTTTCTACAGGAAATTCATTTGAAATTTCAGTGGAATTAGTGCACCAATGATGGATACGGTGAAGAAAAGACACAAATATTTTCACTGGACAGAAGAAGCAGAGAAAATTTTCAATCTGCTGAAGAAGAAGATCACGGAACAACCAATTCTGGTTTTGTCGGATTTTAGCAAGACATTCCAGGTCAAGTGTGACGTGAGTGGATTTGCAATTGGAGCGGTCTTGAGCCAAGATGATAGGTTGATCGCATACTTCAGTGAAAAACTGAATGAAGTGAATATCAAGTAATCAACATATGACAAAGAATTCTATGCAGTCATACAAGCACTGAAGAAATGGCGATACTATTTGGTTCCCAAAGAGTTTGTTTTGTACAGCGATAATCATGCTTTACAATTCATGACTCAATAGGAGAAGTTGAACCAAAAACATCTTAAATGGGTTGAATTCATGCAGAATTTTACTTTTGTGATTAAGCATATTTCTGGAACTTCTAACAAAGTTGTTGATGATTTGAGCAAGAAATGTTTTCTTATGCAAGAATTCAGAGTTAAGACTTTGGGTTTTGATAACCTCAAAGAAATGTAAAGAGATGATCCAGATTTTAAGGAGGCATATGAGGCATCTGAGAATCCTGTTCTCAGGGACATAAGCCAGTGGACTGAATATATGATCTAGGATGGATTATTATTCAAGGGTAATCAGCTATGTATTCCAAAATGCTCCATGAAGGAGAACCTGCTGAAGGAAAAACACCGTGGAGGATTGGCTGGACACTTCGGTCATGATAAGACGTTCTCAAAGTTGAATGGCTCATATTTTTGGCCAGGGATGAGGAAATGTGTTAAGAAATTTGTGGACATATGAAGAATTTGTTAGCACACAAAAGGGAAAAGGCAGAATACAGGGTTGTACCAACCATTACCCATACCAGAAAGGCCGTGGGACGCAGTGAGCATGGATTTTATATTGGGACTGTCAAGAACACAAAGAGGATGTGATTCAATCTTTGTGGTAGTTGATAGATTTTCCAAGATGGAAAATTTCATACCATGCCAGAAAACTAGTGACGCAACTCATATTGCGAACTTGTTTTTCAAGGAATTCGTTAGACTTCACAGCTTGCCAAGGAGTATCATATCTGATCAGGATACCAAGTTCGTAGGGAATTTATGGAGGACCTTATGGAAAAATTTAGGGACAAGTTTGTCTTTTAGCTCAGCATATCATCCTCAGATGGATGGATAGACAGAGGTCGTAAATAGGAGCTTGGGAGATTTGTTGAGGAGCTTAGTGATTGAACACCACAATCAGTGGGATCACATTCTGCCACAGGCAGAATTTGCTTATAATGATTCGCTTAACAGAAGCACAGTGCAGAGTCCATTCCAGATTGTATATGGAATGCAGCCAAGGGGAGTTTCTGAATTGAAAGATACAGAATATGTTGAATTCAGAAGTGCTAGTGCAGAGGACTTTGCAGAAGAAATGAAGGAGCTTCACAGCCGAGTTAAGGAGCGATTGCAGAATTCAAGTCAAGAATACAAGCAGAGAGCAGATCAACACAGGAAAGAACTTCAATTTTAAGTTGGTGATATGATTCTTGCACATCTGAGGAAGGAAAGGTTCCCAAGGGGAACGTATAATAAACTGAAGATGAAAAAGATTGGACCGTGCAAGGTCATAAGGAAATTTGGGGCAAACGCATATGAGATTGAATTACCCGATGAGGTTGGAATCTCACCGATATTCAATGTTGCGGATTTGTACCCTTACAGAGCTAAAGAAGAAGGAGCAAAGGAAGAACAGAACAAAGTTTAGTGGACCAAACAAATTCCTGTAGCTGAAAAGACACAGATGGAAAGTATAATTGACAAGAGGGTCAGCAAAAAGACCAAGCGAAAAGAGTATTTTGAATACTTGGTCAAGTGGAAAGGACACCCAGTTGAAGATGCCAGTTGGGAAGATGAAACAAAAATTCATAAGCATGGATAGACTGTGCAAGATCATGAACAGGAGTTCGTGAAATTTTTTAAGTGAGGGAGTATGATGCAAGAGCATCGTAAGCAGCCAGCCAAGAGAGCATGAAGGCAAAAGACAGCTGGAAAGTGCAGCACACATTTTGCACATTTTGAAATGTTTTTGAAAAATTAATGAACAGATGTTAATGTAGTAGTTAAGGGAAACATACTTTCATGTTGTAAACAGATATTGAGTGATTTTCTCTCATTTGTCAATGTAAAAGGCATTTAAGCCCAGTTAATGAAAGTAGGTAGATTTGAATTCATAGATTAGACAGTTAGAGCATATGAGGGAGAACGGATATAGACACCCTCGCCTTTGTATCATGGAATTTGTTGTTGTATCATTAGCATAGAGAAGGAGAAGAGAGTTGTAGCAGAGAGTTATAGAGAAGAACCCATGTACAGGAGCTTGAATTAATATATGAAGCTTTGACTCAGATTTCATGGTGTTATGATGCTTACTGTTTACATATGCTGAATGGTATGCTTATAGTTGATTTATTTCTCTGTTTATGCATTTGTTTCAATGTTGTATTGAATGTGTGATTTCATGTTGAATGTATGAAGTCTGAGAGAGAAAGAGAATGAGTTTCAATTGTTTCTCATCCTAAGAGAGTTCCTGCAAGGAGTGTAGTGAAACATCCGCAAAGTGTGCATTGACAAGGGTTCTAAGTTTTATCTCAGAAAGCTCAGGAGGGATACCATTGTTCTCATTCCAGCAGAAGTGTAGGTAAAGCACAGAAGTCGTGCAAGGTGTGTGCAGGCTAGTCGAGGCCATAGAATTTATCAACTAAGGTTGAAAGGTTGAAGGATTGTTGTTGCAGAAAGTGCACAGAGTCAAAAGATCAAATACCCAGGAGTATTTGAAAGATTGTCGCAAGGAGTGTGTGCAGGAGTCCTTTTAGAGACTTGAGTTTACAAGTTAGAGCTCAGGAGGATCAACACCTTTGAAGTATTCAAAGGAAGACGGGGAGTTGAATCATTGCACAGAAGTTAAGTCCCTGAGAAAGAACGTTGAGTCAATTTGGGCTAGAGATTCAGAGGAAGGAATCGAACAGTCAGAATTCTCAGTGGAGAATTCGCGAAGTTGCGAGGACCGTAGGATCCAGTAAAGCTGCAGGGTGGTTAGGAGTTGGACAAACCCACCACTCTAGTGTCAAGAATCAACGAAGACCATCGATCATGGTTAGTTCGGGTCGTTGGATCATTCTTTTGAACTCGGGGTTTGTGAGTTTGGAGGGCAGACCAAATCCTTTGGTTGCGCAAACTCCCAAGTAGCGAGAAGTAGTAATAATTGTTGGATCGGAACCTCTTCGCTATATCGCATATTGGGGTTTCGGAGGTTGGGAGGAATCAGTTTCAACTACAGAAATCGCGAAGGGCGAGGGCCGAGATCTTGGGCAAACATGTGGCGCGTCCATCAAGTGGGGACCACGTGGTTGACAGGTGGACACTCGTCGCCTCGGAGGGAGTCAACACCCTGTTGACTTCTTGTGCTTCGGGTTCTCATGAGAAAGGAGCACAAAGGCTCAACAAACCAACTCGCGAAGTTGCGAGCCGTGAGAAGTACTGAAGGATTCAAATCTTCTCTGACTTTCACGTCTCAGAGTCTCATAAAACAAGGGCCTGGAGGTTCAACCCTTCAACTTGTGAACTCGCAAGTTGCAAGTGAGGTTAGTACTTAGCTCTAGCTGACGGTCACGTGTGGAGGGCGCTAACAAGGAGGAGCCATATCCCATCACATGTCGGGTATCGTCATTTGGTGAAGAAAAGTCGAGGGTCTTCGACCTGCGAACACGCGAATTGTAAAAGGCATTTGTGCAAGGACCAGGTTGTGGTCGTATGGAAGTGTAAGGCTCGCACTTGGAGTTAAGGTGGATAGGGCGGGTTTTTCAGGAAGGACCTGTGGATATACTCTTGTGTGTGTGAGAATTTCCCGTAGGGAAATTGAAGAGTCAATCCAACTCAGAGGAGAATTAAAACGATCTTGAGTGAATATTGGCCCGAGGGTCGGGGTCTGCACACCTTCTTTTTCATGAACCTTTTACTCTACTTTTTCAACATTGCATTGTCATTTGTAAGGTGCTTGATCAAGCTCTTAAATTTTTTCAACTTTTTCTGAAGCTTCTCTATCTTCTTGTCCCCTTTGTTGCTTGCATGTGTTGTTGTGTCTGGTTCCTGTACCGACACCTCCTTATTATGCTCATCCTTTTCCGGCTCAGAATCTTCACTATCTGAATATGATAAGTTTAAGATATTTTTACCCTTACTCGGTTGAGATGAAACCACATATTTTTCTATAGCTATTTCAGGTGCATCATGTACATTTTCTTCAATTGGCATGGAAATTTGAGATTCCAAATCTCCCAAATCGAAGGATTGATTGAGTTATTTAGGTTTAGGAGTTATGTTCCCTGTCTTCTTTGATCTCTTATTCTTCTTCTTTGTTAGCTTGTCTGGAACAGGATTAGGGAGCTCTGTCTCTCCTTGTCTTTCCTCATTATCTGGAAAGGATCCCTCTGCATCATCCTCTATGGTGAGGACTATGTTATTTAAATAAGATGTTTAAATATACACTTGACACTGAGAGGGGGGGGGTGAATCAATGTCTGGAACTTTTGGTTGTTTTTCACACTTTCATAGATGAACTGAATTAGTTGAATAAGATATTTGCAGCTCATTTAATTATTCACAAACATGTGTAACACAGACTGTATGAAGTAGATAAAATATCTTTCATTTATTTATTTAACTTGTATGAATACATATAAAATCAATCCTTTAATATCTTTGACTTCAACTAACTATGAGAGATCCAACTCTCTGATACAAGACCCAACTTGTAGTTCTCAGATCCAACCAAGAAATGAGGAATCCAACCCTCATAACAAGACCCAGCTTGATGATCTCATATCAAACTGAGATGTGAGGAATACAATCCTCATAACAAGACTCAACTTGCAAAAAAACACCAGCCTGATAGAATAAACCTTCATTCAATCCATTATATATATATTTAATCCACCAAGACACACTTAGATTCACCACCACTTCTAGTTTATATAGTATTTCAAACAGTATAGGATTGAACCAATGTGTCTTTTTGACATGAACAATTGTACCTCTTCATTTAAATAACTAATCTTGATTCAAATATTTTTCTTCATGAGTTGATCACAGATATGGATCGACTCATTATATCATTCTCATGCTTCTTCTGCGTCCTCAGTTTGCCAATAGATAATATTCTAGATTTTACTGATTCTTTGTATTATTATGGTGTTAATTCTCTGTCGAATTACTCTACAGACCTTAAGTTGTTTACATAAAATGAAATTTGTATGAGGCGCTTCCTTCAACCCAATGTTCAAATGACCACGGGCTCAAAACCATAGGCTTATCCATTTTAAGCGTTGTTCATAGCGCCTCTTCTTTAACCCTTACTCCTCTATCACGAGACCAATGTTGGAACCAAGTCCTCCAAACTTTGGCCTTCTTACATTTTATTAGAGTAATACTTCCCAAATTAAACTTCCTCGAAGTATATATGAGTACTTTTTGTTGACATATTTTTCATATGCCCTTCGGCTAAGAACCAAGGGCTTAACTCAATTTTTGATGTAGTTATTGAACTTGTCCCTCTAGTTTCTTTTAAGAACATTCACATGAGGCCAAGAGATAGGATTGTTATACTTAGGCCAACATGAGCTCTGTCTCTCCAAGTATTCAATATTATTGGAATTTTCAAACCTTGTATCCTTCTAGAGTAAATTTCGTCGAATCGCGTATACTCTATTCATTAGTATATCAGACAACTTATTTTAATATTTCATTGAATGGACGATCCTAGCTTACCCAGAGGATTCAACAAAATCAATGATCACAACTTAATCAGGAGTTGAGATCTTTGGTTCGTGCTTTTTCAACATAGTGGAGCTTTAACACTTGGCCACTGTGCACTTTAATCTTGAGTTGACATGTGTCCATAAACTTCAATGGTCCAGATCATTGTGTGTTGCCTCCACCAAGTTAATATTCATGCACATTACGTTTTCCCTTTTGTATCTTGACCATGGATATTCCTCCTCAATGGATGGTCATACTTTATTTCGGAGCTTTGACACTCTGGGACTCCAGGTTACTAGAACTCTAAAGTAGTTCAATTCCTTCGGAGCTTCACCTATCAAATAAGTCACAAAGTGACAGTGACCACTTGTTGTCGGTTAACATGTTATGCTTACACTATTCTTCCAATGTTCTTGATCACCGGTCGAGAATTCTCTCCAAGTAGATCAATGAGTAGAATTCATGATTC
Organism: Picea sitchensis; assembly: GCA_010110895.2. Classification (NCBI taxonomy): domain Eukaryota; kingdom Viridiplantae; phylum Streptophyta; class Pinopsida; order Pinales; family Pinaceae; genus Picea; species Picea sitchensis. Next base: position 68,038 of record SNQJ01S0029977.1, read on the forward strand.
ATGCTTACTCTATCTTTCCACTACACTTGATCTAACGATCATGAGATATCCCAGAGGATCTTAGATCAATGACCAATGTTAGTTCACAACTTTGACCTTCGAAGCTTTGGGCATTTTTTCAAGTAGGGGAATTTGGATATCCCCAGAGGTTGTAGTCCCAGAGTGATGTGGTATGTTGATGTCACTTAGGTTGACATGCACCCATAGTATGTGTTCCATGTGTCACCCTGATTCATGACTTTCATAGTCCTTATGTGCCACATCGACCTTGATACTTTTCACCATTTGATTGGGCCACATGTCATCTTTATCTTCTGCCACGTGTCTCCCTCCTGAATCATGGATTTTCACTTCCTGGCTTCGGTACTTCATGGTTCCATGAGTTTTTCACTTTTGTATCAACCTTCGAACATCTTTGAAGTGTCAAATATATATCTACCACCATAGATATTCAACTGTCTTAATCCGATGACCTTTGTTTATTCCGAAACTCCAGGGTTCAAGAGTTCATGGTTCATCTGAGTTGTTTATCGTTAGAGTAGGTAAATTTTGGAGTTGACCACTATCTTTCTTAGCCCGCTCTGAAAGTTTTCACTCCAGCTCAATGGTTGACGTGATTTCCTGATCCGACAATCGACGGGAGTTCGTGACTCTGGGGCTTCAACCTTCGAGTAAAATTACCTGTTTTAGACTTATTTTCATCGGAGTGGTCAATGTCGGAGTCATGGATGATTTTAGGGGCTAAATTTCGCTCATGGGCTAATTTTTCATGGTTTTTCCAAAAACGAGATTCGCTATTTTAAAAATGATTCGCCCAAGTTCTATAGGATAAAATTATTTTACCTTAAAAATCGCCAAAATTTTATAAAAACTATATAAAATCCTTAGAAATTTGAATATTTTTACAAAAATATCGCTAAACATTTATAGTTGGCATATGAAGGATTAGTAAGATTCGCCAAGGTTTCTACATTTTAAAATAATTTTCCATCCTTAAAATCATCCCTGGTCAGAGTTGACCACCTGATCCAACGAATCACATTGCTCCTGATGATATCTTAGATCAACAGTATGCATGAATTCATTTAATCTGAGACTTCGAGATATTGTGGCTTACACTGTCCTTCCACTAAATTCGATCAGATGGTCAAGAATTCATCTGAAGTCCCTCCTTGATCTAATGGTTGGTGGGATCTCATGAATTCATGAGTTATTGCCTCTGCCTTATCTCCAATGTTCATCGAAGTGGTAAATTTATGATGTCCCGAAAATTACGTTATCCTTCCACTTGGCTTTGATCAATGGTTCTAATTGATCTAATGGTTTCGATTACTCCCGAAATTTGAATGGATGATTATATTTCCATGATCCTTCACAAGAGATTCATCTTTGTAGGCTCTGGCTTCTATGTGATTTGACAGTCCAATATTTTCCCAAGAACTATATCAACAAACATGATTCTTCCTTGATTCTTTTGGATTTTTACTATGGGGATTTCAATCCCGATAGCACTTTTGCAATGTGCTCTCCCTTATGAGCTTTCCTTCATCTTTCCAAAGACCTTAACATTGCATGCTTTGATTTTGTGTGTGTATTCTTTGTAGAATATCCCTGTTATCTCTCCTAATATTTAGGAACTTAGGATCATTGTTGATCCTATCATGATCAACACTGATCATGAATTGCTTCTGCCTCAAGGTGATATTTCTCTGCCCCAAGGTGATCTTCCTTTTCCTCTAATTACTGTACATGTTTGACTTATGCTGCCATCCATGAAAACACACAATCAATAATTCCAACATAAGAGTCTACAATGGATTTTGCATTTAATATCATCTTATTGGTTAAACGAGTGTGTGGTATTCTAGATACATGCTCCTTTAGTGCTTTCTATTTATATTTTTGAGAGGATTTCCTATATCCTTTTTTAACTATTGTTCTACTAGAATGTTTCTCGGTTATTGGATCTATATTTATTGAATTAAAAGTAGTTATCCTTCTCTTTTTCCTGTTATAAACCCCACTAACCTCAAGAGATGAACTTCTCTACTTTAAAACAGATTCTACTGCATCTTTTGATATTCTCTTTTCTTCAAAGGAAATATTTTTTGCAACACTCCTAGTCATCCTTGTAAACACTTTTATCTTTTTTTCTGTAGAGGAAGACCCAATAACCATACCTCTAGGGTTTTTGAGAATTTTAATCCTTTCAACATGGGTATATTCTTATATTTCATGAGGCCCATGAATTTCTTCTTTAAAACCAACCAAGAAATGTTTCCAAGTTCTTTGTGTTTTCTTCAACTCCTCCATGATTAATAATTTGATTAAACCCTGATGGATACATTATGTTTTGTGTTTTTAGGATGATATTGAACTCTAGCTGGATTTTTTGTTAAGATATTTAGCGAGAAAAATGGAAGACTCATTCTCCTTTCTCCTGTAAAATGCAATAAAAATATCACATGGTACATCAAGGTAATGGTGTATCTACCTTCACAGGTGATGTACCTCTAAACCATCTTCAACAGTTTTCCCCATTCATCCTTGAGCCAACTCCTTGGAATACTTTTACTCTAGTCAAGGTTTTGATGCTCTAGATTTAAGAAATGGTTAATTTTTTATTGCTGATGGTTTGGTTTTTAAACCACGTTTCTCCATCTGTGGTTAAATTGGTAGCATCTGCACTAGATGTTTTTGAAACCTGCAAATTCAAATCTCCCAATTCCACTTTGTGGCCATCAAAACTTTATGTAGACTCTCTGGAGACCTCCTGATCACATCCTTGAAGCTTCTCACATAGAAAAAACTGACCGACCTATTTAATTTAACATAAATCTCAGGGTAAGATTCCAATAACCCGACACCCTTTGGTTCAATGCATATGATGTTTCCTCCTTTACCCATTTCCTACAAGCTAAAAATTATATCGTTTTATGTAGACAATTAAAATGAACAAGGTTACAATTTATGTGAGAAGAAAACATCCGGGATTCATTATTTTTAAATAACACAACCAACATGTAGCGAGGTCATGTCAGGAATGAGCAATAATTTCAGTGACTAGGCAATGGGATAACAAACTTTGGAAATGATATGACAAAAAATTAATTATGATTTGATAGAGAACATAACTATCAGATTTGGGAAGTACAGCCATATGAAAACCTTTTAAACAAATCATCAACAAAGGTTCACATGGCTTACTTAACATTCGTATAGAAAAATGACTATAATCGTTAATTACCATCCAACTCTGTTGCAGGGAAGCCAACATTTTCATAGAACAAACTAGATTTTTTGACCTGACTGTGACTTACGGAAGACAATTGTTAAGACTCACTACAGACTTCTGTAAATGTTGACAATAGACTAGACCAGACCAAAACAAACTGACTCAGACAGGCCATACTAACCCAATAAAACTTTGGAGAAGGTGAGAGAATTTTTATCACTACAAATTAGGTGCTAACACATGGCTCCAACTAGGGATGGAGTCCTTCCTGCGAGGCTCTAAGAACCTACAGAGCATGTTCTTTATTTCAAACTCTATCTATGAAACTTATAACCACTTTCTCTGCTTATTAAGTAATCCATACTGAAGAAACATTGTATACTACCAACCAAGATATCCAACAAACTAAAGCAAACTTAAAACTGAATAATTAATCTGATAAGAAACTATGTACTAGTTCTTTTCCATTGGGCTATGGAGTCATTATTCAACTAATCTATTGCACACCAAATCAAGATGAAAACCAAATACTCAAATAGTGAGCTTCTTCATCACACCTCCTACTCTAATCAATTGAATCCAACTTGATCATCTAGAATAAAACTTCCAATGTAGCCAAGCATTTGACTGATGGAATGATTATCTTGTATGCAATTGTTTGAGAAAGTATGAAAAGAATATGGTATGCACAACAAAAAATCCATGAGAAGTTTGTATTTACTGCTGCAAATTAGTAGTACCAAAAGATGAAACATTTGAGACCTTTGAAGAAACTAACTCCATCCAAGTTGCTACTGGATCGTCAAGATCATAAATAGGTTTTTGCTTATTCAAAATACATAACTACTTTGGTATGAACTTTTCTTCTTTGGGAAAAAAACGATCTTCTAGTTCCCTTTGAAACAATTTCTTTGAATACTGAACTTCACAAATATGATTTTCATTATCTGCTTGAAACAAATTAGGTTTAAATGAATAACTATAGAAACTTCCTTCAAATTTTTTATGCTCTTCCTGCAACAAAACATTTTGACAGGAATTTTAAGCCATAAAATCCTGAATGTCATTATAAACAAACAAAAATTTTCGATCATTCATATCAACAGTAGGATCTTCTGGAACAACAACTCCCTCTTTAGCAGATTGATAATAACCCTATGGAAAATCGTCTTCATAAAAATCTCTAATAAAATTCATAGCATAATTAACTTTCTGCTCATAACTAGAAAAAAAATCTACTGCATATAAGAAATCATATTTTTGTTGTGAATCAAGAGCATATGCATTTTCTACATCCTTGACAATAGAAAAATCTGATTCACTAGTTTCAAGATCTAGAGAGAAAAAAAATCCGAAGATGATGACTCAACATATGGAAACAAATAAAAACCCTGATCTGATTTATTTTGTTCCTAATCCTTCTCCTGCTCTCCTGCATCTAGTTATTCATCCCAAATATGATTTTGTAGTTTTCCACAATCCTATAGATTATCCTCTATTTCTTCAGCATCAATAAACATCTATTGCAAAGTCAAATACTTCCTTTCTCTGAGATAAAATGCTATGTCAGGATGATCGGTTGTTGTGTAAAACAATCTGACATCAGTTTCAGAAGGTTGAATGTCTTTAGGAATATTGAGATAAAAGCTATCGAATATCCTATTGAACCTTGTAACAATTTGATCAAAATACTTCCTTTCACCCCAATATCTCAAAAAAGCATCATAAAAGTCCATCTTAGAACCTATTGAGTCAACCTCCAAATTTCTAAACCTTATCCTAGCTTCTCCATGTAAAGACTATCATAATGCTCTCATAAACACATCCTCATGCATAATTTCAAGAATATATGTAAACCTTTCAAAAGCTTCCATGTTTTTCTCTACTCTCTCATGGTCTTCTCCATTAAACTTAGGAAGGTACTTTAAAAAATTGGGAGGATAATCATGAACGATGAATGGAAATTTCAAAGGTTTATAACCTTCCCTAATATTATACTAAACTTTAGTGAGATGACTACAAGGTGGAACAATGATTTCAGGAGGTGGTAAATCGTCTTTAGAATCAAAACGTTTACAAGACTGATCATGTTCTAGAGGGATTGGAAAATGGACATCATTTTCCTCAGTAGTTTCAACTCTCAGTTTTCAGATCAAGATCAATAATGCAAGAAGGAAAATCTTCTTTTCTCAAACATGGATATATAGTTGTAGGCTTATAATTATCTAAGTATACAAATCAAAGGATAATTATTTTCACATGTAGTGGAAAAGACATGGAAGACCTGATGAAAAATAATATAATTTCTTGGAAAAACTTCATGACTTGATACCTGGTCTTTCCATACCATCTTTTCATTTTTGTGTCAACAAGGTTCATTCTCCAGTGGATTCTTTTGATTGTGGAGTGACCAGGTGAATGATATGCAACCAATATTCGATGATTGGTTCTTTTTCACCATCAAGAATCATATCTATTAGTTGTTGTATGCCCAGGGGAAATACTTCATTCCTCTGCTCCTTGACAATGACGCCAATTTTTTTTTTATCTCCTAGAGTTTACTCTTGACTGCAATAGATCAAAGCCTAGGCACCTCAAAATATAATAGTTTGTGTTTTGGTTAGTGGATCAAGTAACTAGGATTGGGATATCAAAATCAAGGGAAACTTCTCAAACTTGTCTACTACATTTCATGGATTGAAGGAAAATGAAATCAATATTTAGACACTTTGGATCAAATAAGTGAAAGAGGGAAGAAAGGAGAGGCACAAATGTAAATATATCGATCTCACAAGTTGTTCAATTAATACATTCACAAGGTTGAGTATTCTATAACCAAAAACGATTTCCAATTATGAACTGAAATACTTGAATGAAACTTATGAAATATAGGCAATCACAGTAAGGCTTTATTTTTCAAGAATCTATAATTCATAGACCATTAATGTATGATACACCAACAATAATCTCATACAAATAAGAAAGAAAAAGGGTGTGAACAAAAGAGACACAATCTGATATTGAATGCACAAGATTTCTTCAATAATGAAACATTTTCATTAAGTTTGTATGTTTGCATAAAATATGTCTTTACAACTAATTTCCTAAGCCCAAAAATCAACTCCCTCTTCAGTTTTCATTATGTCCTTTATAAATACAAAATTAATTCAAAAATAGATCTAAGATCCAAAATTAATGGATCAGAACCTAATCTTAGGAACAAAATAATATCTATAGATATCATAATTGGATTTCTTGATTTGGATCATAAAATCTGATTTTCAGTTCCAGATCCACTTTCTAAGCCTTCTCTTTGACTATATCCTATATTAGATCTCGATCTCATCTTTGGCACATAGTATCCTTTAGAAGGTAGATAAACATATAACTGATGGTTGTCAATAGAATCAACAACTTTCTAGATATGTTGCATATTTGAAATTCACAAAATAATAAAAAATTATCATTCTCAGAAGTTTCGGTAGCGCTTTTGAATTTTCCTATAGAAGTCGCTACCGGAAGTTCAGTCTTCAAAATTTTGAACCACCTGCTAGATACATGTCCTTTTCCAAAATTACTCTATTCTATTGATGAGATCCCTTGATAGCATTTGGTACTTACCATTTTAAGTCTCTATATTGCTCCTTATAAAACATGTTGAATAAATTCTGCAAGTAATTTGAGATTGTCCTTGTCTTGGTTCCTAATTTCTCCTGTAGCCACTTTCTTTTCAATTTCCTACCCTGTCTAAAAAACTTGCCATTATTTTGGTATATCTCATGAGTCTAAGCAAACAACCTTTTATATTTGATAACCAGTTTTTCCTTCTTTTTCATGACCCTTTCACTCTATTTTTCAACATAACATTCTCATGTCTCAGGTGCTTGATCAAGTTCTTAAAAAATTTCAACTTTTTTTTAAGCTTCTCTATCTTCTTGTCCCCTTTGTTTCTTGGCTATGTTGCTATGATTGGCTCATGTACTGGCACCTCCTTGTTATGCTCATCCTTTTCTGTCTAAGAATCTTCATTATCTGAATATGGTAAGTTTAAGATATTTTTACCCTGACTTAGTTGAGATGAAACCACATATTCTTATGTAGCTATTTCATGTGCATGATGTACATTTTCTTCAATTGGCATGGAATTTCCAGATTCCAAATCTCCCAACTCCAAGGATTGATTGAGATCTTTAGGTTGAGAAGTTCTCTACTCTGTCTTCTTTGATCTCTTATTCTTCTTCAGCTTGTCCGGAACATGCTTAGGGAGCTATGTCTCTCCTTGTCTTTCCTCATTCTATGGAAAGGATCCCTTTGCATCATCCTATATGGTGAGGAACATGTTCTTTAAAGAAGGGCCTACAATCGGTTTTTCATTTAATCTCAACTTATTGGTCAAACGAGTGTGTGGTCTTCTAGACACATGCTCCTATGGTGCTTTTTTCTTAGATTTCTAAGAGGATTTCCCAAATACTCTTTTAATTGTTGTGTTACTGAAATGTTTCTCAATTACTGGCTATGCATTTATTGAATCAATAATATCTATCCTTCTCTTTTTCCTATTAAAAACTATGCTAACCTCAAGAGATGGACTTCTCTTCTTTGAAACGGATTCTACTGCATATTTTGATGTTCTCTTTTCTTCAAAGACATTATTTCTTGTAGCACTCTTAGTCATTCTTGTAAACACTTTTATCTTTTGTTCTACAGAGGAGGACCCAATAACCATACCTATATGGTTTTTTATAATTTTAATACTTTCAATGGGGGTATTTGCTTATGTTTCATGAGGCTCATGAATTTCTGCTTTAAAACCAACCAAGAAATGTTGCCAAGTTCTTTGTGTTTTGTTCAACTTCTCCATGATTATTAAGTTGATTAAACCCTCATGGATAACACTATGTTTGGTGTTTTTAGGATGAGCTTGAACTCTAGCTGACATTTTTGTTAATCTCTTTAGCAAGAAAAATGGAAGACTCATTCTCCTTTCTCCTATAAAATGCAATAAAAATATCATATGGTACATTAGGGTGGTGGTGTATCTACCTTCATAGGTGATGTACCTATGAACCATCTTCAACAGTTCACCCCATTCACCCTTGATCCAACTCCTTGGAATACCTTTACTCCAATGAGGGTTTTGATTCTCTGGCTTTAAGCACTGGTTAATTTTTTTTTATTGTTGATGGTTTGGTTTTTAAACCAATTTTATCCATATGTGGGTAAACTAGAAGCATCTACAATAGATGTTTCTGAAACTTGGAGAGTCAAGTATCCCAATTTCACCTTGTGGCCATCGAACCTTTCTGAAAACACTCTGGTGACCTCCCGATCGCATCCTCGAAGCTTATCACATAGAAAAATCCAACCAGGATGTTTAAATTTGACAACAAACTTAGGGTAATATTCCAACAACTCGAAACCCTTTGGTTCAACACATACGACGTTTCCTCCTTTACCATTTCCTGCAAGCTAACAATTCTATCATGATATGCTAACAATTAGAATGAACATGGTTACAATTTAGGTGAGAAGAAAACATCCAAGATTCGTTATTTTTAGATAACACAACCAACATGTAGTGAGGTCACGTTGGGAATGCACAATGATTTCAATTACCAGGCGACAGTCTAAGAAACTTGGGAAATGACATGAAAAAAAAATTAATTATGATTTGATATGGCACATAAATATTATATTTGGGAAGTACAAACATATGATAACCTTTTAAAAAAATCATCAACTAAGGTTCACATGGCTTACTTGGAATTCCTACAAAATAATGACTATAACCTTTAATTACCCTTTTAACCCTAATGTAATTACCGGATATTCAAAACTTCAACAAAGGTAATGACAGTTAAACCTACAACTCTACTATTGGGAGGCAAATATTTTCATAGAAAAGACTATCATTTTTTACCTGACTGTGACTCATGGAAGACACTTTTTAAGACTCATTACATACTTCTATAAATGTTGAAAATATAGACTAGACCAGACCAAAACAAACCAACTCGGACAGACCATATTGACCCAATAAACTTTGGATAAGGTGAGAACATTTTTATCACTACAAATTAGGTGCTAAGAATTCTCATGCTCATCCCTTATTCTATGGAATGTGGATGTTGTTGTTGAGCATATGTTTTCATTGATGTAAACATCGTACACAGACAAAGGAAGTGCATGGAAGGCTTGAAGTGCGCATAGATAGTATGGCACAAAGTTGGATCACAAGCAAAGGAAGTGTGTGTAAGGCTTGCAGAGGAAGTGCACAGAACGATTATTTCTACTATACTATTGTAGATCCACATTAAATGGAACTCCTATAACAAATCGTGAAAGGTTGAAAATAGAAGTACGTAGAAGGATTGAAGGATGCAGGGATTAATGATGCAAAATAAATCACAAAAGTGATTGAGTCTACCAGAAGTGAACATAGAATATGAGGATAACCTATGATGCAGTTCATAAGTGAAGTGGAATGTGAAAAATTCCCTTTTCCACGATCATAGAATGACTCAACAGATTTTTATGCTACAATGCAATGATGTTTTGAGAAAGTGACAAGTGATAGACTGTTGATTGGTATGGATTGGTTGGCTTCTTATAAAAGTTTGAAGTAAATTTGGTATATCTGTCAGATACAATTTCCTTGGGAATGCCATGTAGTCTGAATATCTCCTTCATGAAGATGTTGGCAATATTTATTTCCTTCCAGGTTGACTTGGCATGGATAAAATGCGCAGACGTACTCAATTTTTCCACCATGACCATGATGGCATCATTTTTCTTGGTCGACTTTGGTAATCCGGTGATGAAATCCATGGAGATGGTTTCCCATTTCCATTCTTGGATTGGTAGGGGTTGTAACAATCCTGTTGGGTGCCAGTGTTCTACCTTAACTTGTTGGCATTCTAGGCACTTAGCTAGATAGTTAGCTATGTCTTTCTTCAACCCAGGCCAATAGAATTTTTTCCTAGTGGTTGTGATCATCTTCTGGTATCTAGGGTGACCGGTGTATGGTCTCTTATGCAGTTCATCCATTATGAAACTCTTCAAGTCGTCGCGGTTTGGAATATACAATCTGTTTATGTAAGTCAACAACCCTTCCTCGAGCATTTGGTAGCCTTCATACTTTATCCTTGTAGGCTCTTGTCTTAGGTATGAGGTCACAGTCTTGAAGAATGCATCTGTCTCTTGTGCATTTCTGAATATTTACCTGGAATTTGTTTTGCATGTCCTTACTGCTGCCAGATGAATCATTTTTATACTTCTTCTAAGGGCATCGGCCACCCTATATTCCTTTCCTTTGATGTGTTTGATTTCTAAATCAAACTCACTAAGGAGAGCCATCCACCTAGCTTGCCTGGAATTGAATTTGGGTTGATCAAACAGGTGCCTCAACCCACAATGGTATGTCATAAGTACAAATCTCCTTCCTAGGAGGTAGTGCCTCCACATTTTTAAAGCATGTACTATGGACACCAACTCTAGGTCATGGGTCACATAATTGATCTCATTCTCATTTAATTTCTGGGATGTGTAGCAAATTACACGTCCCTCTTGCATAAGGACTCCTCCGAGTCCTTCCTTGCAGGCATATGTACACATGAGGAAATATTATCCAGGTCTATAATCTTCAACACATGTGCATGGGTCAGGAGGTATTTTAGTTACTTAAATCTTTCTTCACATTTTGATGTCCAAAGGAATTTAATCCCATTTTTCTGAAGGGCGGTGATTGGAAAACCAATCTTGGAAAATCATTTTATGAACCTTCTATATTATCCTGCTAGGCCCATGAAGGACCTAATATCAGATACATCCTTCAGGGTAGGCCATTCCATAATAGATCTAATCTTTTTAGGGTCCACTACCACCCCTTCCTTAGAAATGACATGGCCTAAGTAATGGACTTTCTTCTGAAAGAAATCGCACTTGTTAAACTTAGCATAGAGTTGATGCTCTCTTAGTACTTGAAGTACGAGTCTAAGATGTTCTTTGTTCTCCTCCCTGTTCTTGGAGTAGATTATGATATCATCAATGAAAACCAACAAAAATTTGTCCAGGAATTTGCTGAGTACATTATTCATCAAGCACATAAAAGTGGCGGGGGCATTGGTTAACCCAAATGGCACCACCACGAATTCATAGTGAACATACCTTGTCCTGAAGGCTATTTTGTGGATGTCTTCATCCTTAATCTAGACTTGGTGGTATCCAGACCTTCAGTCAATCTTCAAGAAGATGGAAGCATCTCCCAATTGGTCGAACAGGTCATCGATTCTTGGTAAGGGGTACTTGTTCTTTATGGTTGTCTTATTGAGTTGTTTGTAATCTATGCACAGTCAGAGTGTGCCATATTTATTTTTCAAAAACAAGACGGGCGCTCCACACAGAGATACACTAGGTCGGATATAGCCTTTTTCCATCATCTCCTTTAGTTGTAGCTTGAGCTCAACCAGTTCTGGCGTGTTCATTATATATGGTGTTCTAGATGTTGGTACTGCTCCTGGTGTAAGTTCTATTGTGAAGTCGATATCCCTTCTTAGAGGTAGACTTGGTACCTCTTCTGGAAACACGTCCTTGTATTCTCTTAATATGGGGTGTTCCTCTAGGTTTGGTTTGTCATTCTCAATAGATTCCAGTATCTGTATGGCATATAAGGAACACCCCTTTCTGCAATACTTTTTCATTTGAAGTGATGATATTTGTCTCATTGAGACAAGCTTCTGAATCCATTGAAGGGTCATTTTTCTCCCTTCTTCATTTACACATACTAAAGTTTTATGATAACAGTCCAATTTAGTTTTATAAGTAGCCAACCAATCCATGCCGATCAACACGTGATAAGATCCCATTGAAAACTATGCCCTGCGTGAACAAGCACTGGGTGTGAGTTCTCTCCACGTGACCAGCTATTGTGACCATTCACCTAACCAAAAGGCGCTTCATGACTTCTCATGTTGAGTAATCGTGCGTGAGCCAACCCCAACTCTCTGACTCTCGAACCCTCGAACTAGATCCTAACACGTGCTAGCTCCTCTGTTAAACTTCACTAATGTGACCTCTAGCTATGACCCAAGGCCAATCTCACGAGAGCTTCACGACTTTGCATGTCAGGTATTTGTGTGTGAGACAAACTTGAATTTCTCGATTCTACGCTCGCCTCGGATTGATGTTCCATGACTTTCCTCGATCCAACATCTCAGATCAACTCGTGAGTTCGCACTTCGCGAGTCCTCCCAACTCTGCCTTTGACTTCCCCTAGTCGCAAGTCAGCATAATGATGATATCTTTCATGTATCCTTCCTATCACCAACGACTAGGATCAACTCCACTCTTCCCCTTGCAAATATTCTGAAGTCTGAGTTCTCAAACTTTTGGATCTGCTGCCACCTATCAACTCTGACAATGGATGGTTCCGATGACTTCAGAACTTGTCTCGTGCACTTTCCTTGGGATCCACAGGCTATTGGTCCATGCACTTAGATATAATGGCTCAGATATGTTCTCCCCTTTTCTGTGCGCTCCTCCCATCTATCTCTAATCTGACAACCTAGATCCTTTCTCATGAATCAGAAGTTCATGTTTCACGACTTTGGATAACAACCTCCTCTGTTCTCCAAACTCCCGAGTTTCTATTTCTTGAAGTCTCTTTCCCAATGAAAGGAATAAAAGGTTAGATCTTTCCTTATATCGACATATCACTATCTCTCCTGAGATTTCAAGTGTTGAATGACTCTCGACCCTTATCCTCCTCGCAGTTTTACTGGATCCAACGGCACACGACTATTGACGCTTCTCCCTCTAAGGATTTCTACCATTCGTCCAAGATTTCAATGACTCTTTTCCAAATAACTGGGCTTCATCCCTTATGAACTTTTGATGTCCATGAGGTGACTTAAACCCTCGCTCCTCCTTTGAGTTCTTCCAAGACTCTATCCTCCCTGAGCTTTCACCTTCTTTCTGACTTGGAAGATATCAGACATTTCGAAGGTCTCGACCTTCGATTTACTGCCTGTGAGCCCTGATGTATGGGTCTCGACTTCCGCTTTCCCTCTTGAGCTTACGAACTTGAAACAAGTTTTCCTCTTGGACCTCATCTGTGCTTCTAAAAATCACTTGTCTCTTCTGAGCTTGGTCCTTAGGGAATTTTGAATTCCCATGTACTCCTTGCGTTAATCTGCTCGCTTTGAATCGATGGTTCATGAACTTCCTTGATCCAACGGTCCAAATCACATCGCAACTTCTAGTTTTGAAAGTTTAGTCATGCCAACGTGATATTCTCCCGATGTGTGAACTCTGATCTCGCCAATCTGATGGTCAAGGAGGGTCCTATTAAATCCTTGGATCTACAATCCATGTCACATCGCTAATTTAGGTTTCGGAGGATCCGTCCCCTTCACGATGATTACCAACATTCGTCGAACTTTTGAAGACTGAGGGAGTCGAGGCACTAACGCCTGCACCCCTTCTTCAAATCTAATGGTCATGATGAACCTTGGATTCTCCCAAATGAGTCTCGTCCATTCATCTTCCAAATGAAGGGATATTCCCTTTCGACACTTGAATCTCACTATTTTTTCTGATCTTTGGTGGCTCTAAAAGGATTAATATTTTTGCGCTCTTTCTCTTGAACGTAATTCTTGGAAGAATTCTTCCGTGCACCCCTTACATTCATTACTCAAATCTAGGACTTAATATGGTCTTGGTCTCTTCCCACCTTGTAGAGATTCGATGCATACATGAACTACCTCTCCTGAGCTTAATAGACTCCGTCCTCACAGTGATTGTGGGATTCAACCTTCGCAATTAGGGAAGTACTCACTCAACTCTAGGATGGTGATGAAATTCCCTAGGAAAAGTGTTTTAGAGGAATTAAACTAGAGCATAAGGGAAAAATCAAGAAGATGTAAAAGTTCTCAAGGAACAAACGCATACTCTTAACTTAATCATTCAATACAGAAACCATTTATAGGCACATAAATACAAACATGTATCCATTATTTAAAATTCAAAGCACAAGGCATAAAAACACTTATCAGAACCATAAGGCGTGATGTGACTGCTGAGAGGGATGCTCATTTCCACCCAACCATAGGATTAGTTACTCCCAATGGATTTATCATTGTCCATCCCCGAGCTTAGGCCATGATGCGTTAAGATTCAATCTCTTACTTCCAGCTCAATGGAAGCCAGGGACACGTTACTCTCCTTCTCCTAATACAGGAATATATAAGGACAATGTTATTCTCCTTCTCCCAATAAAGGAATAGATAAGGAAAAAGGTTACTCTCCTTCTCCTAGCTCTATTTCTATTCTCCGTGATCAAAACTCACTTTTTCTCTTTCAATCCTTCCTCGGACACGAGATCTTCAACTCTCGTCTCTACACTCTTCACAGGTCCTCTTTGCCCACACCGCGCTTCCTTTATTTACTTCCTCAGAAAGATTGTGTGTGGCTCTAATTCCCCCATCCGTGGTCAGGTCCAAAATCCTTACAGATGGGTAGTCTGCCCCATCCCCTCATTAACTCTTGAGGAGGCCTTCCCACCTACCATTTTGACGAGAATTCATTCCTGGTTAGAGGGTTGTTCTGATCTTGAGAAATTTAAATCCATCATGGTACTGGTTCGGTGGAGGTTAATGCAACCATTCTGGGTCCCCTCCACCACATTTTCATTAGCAATCATGGTCTCTTTTATCACATCCCCTTCACAACGGTCATGCAATATGTATCCATTTTCTATTAAAATAACAAAATTTACATTCATCGACCTTTTATTCAAAGGTCCATCAAAACAAACATTCACACCTTTGAGTTTTCCATAGTTCCCTGGCCAATATAGTTATATTTACAGACTGTGGGAAACAGGGTGTTACAATTCCCTCCCCCTTAAAGGAACATTGTCCCCGATATTCTATCTATCAACATGATATGTATGTACAGAAGTAAACAAAATTGGAAATGTTTGTCTCAAGGCGTCTTACATTTCCCACATAGCCTCATCTGGGCCAAAGTGTTTCCATTGTACCTTGACCTGTGCAATGGTTCAGTTCCTAAGTGAGGTTTCCTTCCTGTCTACTATGCATTGGGGTTCTGGCAAGAATTCTCCCTCTGGTTCCACCTGGATCACAGACCAATCAATTATATGATTAGCATCATGTACATATTTCTTCAATAATGAAACATGGAAAACGTTATGTGCCTTTACAGTGGAAGGAAGTGTTAGACTATAGGCTATAGGTCCCACTCTATCTAAGACTTCAAAGGGTCCACAATATCGAGGTTCCAATTTGGCACAGGCTCCCATTCTCAGTGAACTCTTCATGGGTCTAACTCTGAGATAGACATGGTCTATGGTCTTGAACTCTCTGGGAGTTCTCTTTCTGTCAGTGTAACTTTTTTGTCTATCTTGAGAAATCTTCAGATTTTGTCTTATCTGAACCACTTGTTGTTCCATTTATTTCATCATGTTGGGTTCGATTGTAATTATGTCCACTGGGTTACTCCATCTGATTGGAATCTTGCACTGTCTACCATAGAGGGATTCAAAAGGGCTCATCTTCAAGGATTCCTGATAACTGTTGTTGTAGGCAAACTCTACCAATGGTAGGTAGTCTTCCCACTTCTTAGGTTGATGCATTACATGCATCCTTAGCATGTATTCTACTATTTGGTTCACTCTTTCTGTCTATCCATCAGTTTGAGGGTGATAGGCTATGTTGAACAACAATTTAGTCTCAAAACCGACCATTAGGGATTTCCAAAAGTTTGAAGTAAATTTGGTATCTCTGTCAGATACAATTTCCTTTGGCATGCCATGCAGTATGAATATCTCCTTCATGAATATGTTTGCAATATCTATTGCCTTGCAACTTAACTTGACAGGGATGAAATGAGCAGACTTACTTAGTTTGTCCACCATGACCCTGATGGAATCATTTTTCTTGGTCGACTTTGGTAATCCGGTGATGAAATCCATGGAGATGGTTTCCCATTTCCATTATGGGATTAGTAGGGGTTGTAACAATCCTGCTGGGTGTCAGTGTCCTGCCTTAACTTGGTGGTGTTCTAGGCACTTATCTAGATATTTAGCTAGGTATTTCTTCAACCCAGGCCAATAGAATTGTTTCCTAGTGGTCGTGATCATCTTTTGGTGTCCTGGGTGACCAGTATATGGTCTCTTATGCAATTCATCCATTATGAACCTCTTCAAGTCATCACAGTTTGGAATATACAATCTGTTTTTGTAAGTAAACAGTCCTTCCTCAAGCATTTGGTAGCCTTCTTACTTTATCCTTATAGGATCTTGTCTTAGGTATGAGGTCACGGTCTTGAACAATGCATCTATCTCTTGTGAATTTCTGACTCTTCCCCTGACATCCATTCTACAGGTGCTTACTACTACCAGGTGAGTCATTTTTATACTTCTACTAAGAGCATCGTCCACCCTATTTTCTTTTCCTTTTATGTGTTTGATTTCGAAATCAAACTCACTAAGGAGAGACATCCACCTAGCTTGCTTGGAATTGAGTTTTGGTTGATCAAACATATGCATCAACCCACAATGGTCTGTCATAATTACAAATATCCTTCCCAGGAGGTAGTGCGTCCACATTTTTAAAGCATGTACTATGGCCACCAACTCTAGGTCATGGGTCACATAATTGATCTCATGCTCATTTCATTTCTAGGATGCATAGAAAATTACATGTCCCTCTTACATAAGGACTCCTCTGAGTCCTTCCTTCCAGGCATATATAGACACGAGGAAATCATTATCCGGGTTTGCAATATTCAACACAGGTGCATGGGTCAGGAGGTATTTCAGTTCTTGAAATCTTTTTTCACATTTTTATGTCCAAAGGAATTTAATCCCCTTTTATGAAGGGCAGTGATTGGACAACCAATCTTGGAAAACCATTTTATGAACCTTTTATAGTATCCTGCTAGGCCCATGAAGGACCTAATATCAGATACATCCTTTGGGGTAGGCCATTCCATAATAGATCTGATCTTTTCAAGGTCCACTGCCACCCCTTCCTTAGAAATGACATGGCCTAACTAATGGACTTTCATCTGAAAGAAATTGCACTTGCTAAACTTAGCGTAGAGATGATGCTCTCTTAGTACTTGAAGTACGAGTCCAAAATGTTCTTCATGATCCTCCATGTTCTTGGAGTAGATTAGGATATCATCAATGAAAACCAACACAAATTTGTCTAGGAATTTGTTGAGTACATTATTCATCAAGCACATAAAAGTGGCGGGGTAATTGGTTAACCCAAATGGCACCACCACGAATTCATAGTGACCATACCTCATCCTGAAGGTTTTTTTGTGGATGTATTCATCCTTAATACGGACTTGGTGGTATCCAGACCTTAAGTCGATCTTCGAGAAGATGGAAGCACCTCCCAATTGGTCGAACAAGTCATCGATTCTTGGTAAGGGGTACTTGTTCTTTATGGTTGTCTTATTGAGTTGTCTGTAATCTATTCACAGTTAGAGTGTGCCATCTTTCTTTTTCACAAACAAGACATGTTCTCCCCATGGAGATACAATGGGTTGGATATAGCCTTTGTCCATCATCTCCTTTAGTTGTAGCTTGATCTCAACCAGTTCTGGTGTGCTCATTCTATATGGCGTTCTAGATGTTGGTACTGCTCCTACTGTAAGTTCTATCGAGAAGTCGATATCCCTTCTTGGAGGTAGACCTGGTACCTCTTCTGGAAACACGTCCTTGTATTCTCTTAATATGGAGTGGTCCTCTAGGTTTGTTTTGTCATTCTCAATAGATTCCAGTACTTGTATTTCATATAATGAACACATCTTTCTGCAATACTTTTTCATTTGAAGGGATGATATTTGTCTCACTGAGACATGCTTTTGAATCCCTTGGAGGGTCGTTTTTTTCCCTTCTTCATTTACACATTCTAAAGTTTTATGATAACAGTCCAATTTAGTTTTATAAGAAACCAACCAATCCATACCAATCAACACATCATAAGATCCCAGGGGAAGTATGTTAAGGGTTCCTTGGGTGGGCAATCCACCCATGATGAATTGACAGGGTGGTATGACCTCTGCCACCTTTCGTTTGGTCCCAGTCACTAATCACACCAACCACGGTTTAACATGTATAATTGGTTGCAGTTTACACTTATCAACAGTCTGAGGGGCCACATAACTCAAATTAGAACTTGGGTCGATTAAAATAGAAACTAGATGTTTGGTGATCATACCTTCCAGCTCCACTACTAAATCTTGGTGGTCGGCTTGATTATTGTCCAGGGCTGCATAGATTTGTGGCCTTCTCCTAGCCACATCATTTACGGTGGTATCTTCTTGGATATTGTAGACTCTCTTATTGTTCTGTTTCCTTTGTGGGTAGTCCCTCAATCGAGGATCTTCTCCACAACCCCATCATTTTAAGGGTTCCTTCTTTAGGTTATCGTTCTTTTCTGGGACTGTCTTAAAAGGTTTATTTCCACTTTGAGAGGCGAAATTTTGCTGATATACACTTCTAGTAGGAAGGATCCTTCTAGAATATTTTCTATAGTTCTTAAATATTGAGGATTTAAACCCCTTCTTCTGGAATCTCGAACTACTCTTATTCTTCCAGTCCTCATGAGGTATTGTCTTACTCCCAAACTGTTCATAACAATACCTCACCTTTCAGATAGTTTCTTATAAGGTCTTTGGTTCATCGAACTCAATCCTATCCTGGTAGGTCTGAGGTAAACCACTAATGAACCATTGCATTTTTACCTTCTCATATTTTACGTAGGGTACATGCCTTAGTAGTTCAAGGAATTTATTGACAAATTCATCTATGGTGAGCTGCCCCAGCCTGAGTTCATATAATTCCTTAGTCTTTCCATCCATGTATCTCTCTAATAGATACCGCTTCCTGAAGTATTTCTCAAACTGTTTCCATGACAGGTCCTTCTCATGGAATCCTTTCAAATTCCTAAGTTCTTCCCACCAAATGGAAGCCTTTCCATTCAGGTTAAAGATGGTTATTCAAGCCTTCAAGTTTTAAGATTAATCATGGAATCTGAAGTATTTCTTTAAACCAAGCATCCAAACTTCAGCCTCTTCTCCCATCCTAATCTCTCCATCGAAAGAGGGTGGTTTGGATTTCTTGAATTATTCAGGATCATGATTTTTGGAATGATTTTTCTTCTTTCCTTTCCTTTGAGAATGTGATCTTGGTCTGCTACTAGAAGATCCTTCAGATTTTCCAGCTTCCTTTCCAGAGGACTCTACCGATGAGTGTCCCCTACCTCTAGGTTGGGCCTTCTTCGAGGAACTTCTCCTAGTGTGGTCACTTATGGAGTCGCATTTTTGGATCTTAGGTAGACTTTGACTTCTCTTCTTACGTCATCGGTCCACGTGACTAGTTGCGGGTTCATGTTGTAGTTGCCTCTGTATGTCAGACCATCTCTGCAGAAAGGTTGTGTTAATTTCTATTTGTTTTTCTTGCTCCTTTATCAATCTCTCATTGTCATCCTTGCAACTCTGTAATTCGACCCTAAGGATCCTTACAGTTTCATCCAGATCTGGAGGGGTTTCCACCGCTCTCCTTTTCGTCAGATTCTTCGTCTATATTGTGGGAGCCATCCCCCACTTCATGAAACGTCACCATCCTTTAGTCTTGAAGTTTTCCCATGATTTATTGATTGCTCGAGTGCTGACAAAACACTTATTGTAAGCTAACATTCTATTAGTTTATGAACAATACATAGTTCATATTTCTTAAATGCATACACAAAGTAGAAAGTTTCATTCTTTTCTTCAATAAAATTGTTAACCATACTTTTTAAGAGGGAGGCCAGATAGAGTGTCTCTCTTAAAATTACTCTAAATATGGTTTTTAAGCGACTCATCCATGAGCCCAAGCAGTCTGAGTGTTGTAACCATGCTTTGATACCAATTTGTAACACACCCACGATGGGCAAGAGATAAAAAAAAAAAATCGTTCTCCTTTTAGGAACAAACCCTCTCTTTCTATGGTTCATAAATTGAAAAGTCAAGGAATCAACCCGAACTCCCAGTCACTGGATATTCTTACACCTCGAGCTCAAGCATCTATTCAATTCCCTACTATAATCTTCAGTACATATCCATAGGTCCTTTTATGAAAACTACACCCACGCGAACAAGCACTGGGTGCAAGTTCTCTCCATGTGACCACCTGTTGTACCCACTCGCCTAACCAAAAGGTTCTTCATGAATTCACATGTCAGATAATCATGCATGAGCCAACCCCAACTCTCCGAATCCTAAACTCTTGAACTAGAGCCTAGCATGTGCTATCTCCTCTGTTAGCCTTCACCAATGTGACCTCCGGTTATGACCCGAGGCCAATCTCACCAGAGCTTCGCGACTTCACGTGTCAAGTATTTGCATGTGAGCCAACCTTGACTTTCTTGATTCTATGCTCACCTCAGATCGATGGTCCACGACTTTCCTCAATCCAACAACTCAGATCAACTCGCGAGTTCACACTTCGCGAGTCCTCACAACTCTGCCTTTGACTTCCTCGAGTCGCGAGTCAGTGTAATGTTGATCTCTCGCCATGTGTCCTTCCCACCACCGATGGCTAGGATCAAATCCACTCTTCCCCTTGCAAATATTTTGAATTTCGAGTTCTCAAACTCCTGGATCTACTGCCACCTGCCAACTCTGACAATGGACGATTCCAATGACTTCGGAACTTGTCTCGTGCACTTTCCTTGGGATCCAATGGCTGGTGGTCCACACACTCAGATCTAATGGCTCAGATCTGTTCTCCTCTTTTCTACATGCTCCTCCCGTCTGTCTCTAATCTAACGGACCAGATCCTTTCTCGTGAATCGGAAGTTTGCATTTCACGACTTTGGAAAACAACCTCCTCTGTTCTCCAGACTCCCAAGTTCTGATTTCCTGAAGTTTGTTTCCCAACGAAAGGAATCAACGGTTCTATATTTCCTTAGATTGATGACTCACTATCTCTCCTGAGCTTTTGAGTGCTGAATGACTCTCAGCCCTTATCCTCCTCGCAGTCTTACTAGATCCAACGACACACGGCTATCGATGCTTCTCCCTCCAGGGATTTCTACCATATGTCTAGGCTTTCAATGACTCTTTTCCAAATAACTGGGTGTCGCCCCTTATGAAATTTTGATTTCCATGAGGTGACTTCAACCCTCTCTCCTCCTTTGAGTTATTCCAAGCCTCTATCCTCCCTAAGATTTCTCCTTCTTCCCGACTTGGAAGATATCAGATATTTCGAAGGTCTCGACCTTCAATTTACTTCCTACGAGCCCTGATGTATGGGTCTCAACTTCTGCTTTCCCTCCTAATATTACGAACTTGAAACAAGTTCGCCTCTTGGACCTCATCTGCGCTTCTAAAAAGAGCTTGTCTCTTCTGAGCTTGGTCCCTAGGGAATTTTGAATTCCCACGTACTCCTTGCGTTAATCTTCTCACGTCAGATCGACGGTCCACAACCTTCCTCGATCCAACGATCCAGATCACATCGCAACTTATGGTTTTGTAATTTTAGTCATGCCAACGTGTGATTCTCCCGATGTGTGAACTCTGATCTTGCCAATCCGACGATCAAGGAGGGTCCCATTAGATCCTTGGATCTACGGTCCAAGTCACATCGCTACTTCAAGTTTCGGAGGATCCATCCCCTTCACGATGATTACCAACATTCGTCGAACTTGCGAATACTAAGGGAGTCGAGGCATTAATGCCTGCACCCATTCTTCAAATCTAATGGTCATGATGGACCTTGGATTCTCTTGAATGGGTCTCGTCCGTTCATCTTCCAAATGATGGGATATTCCCTTTTGACACTTGAATCTCACTATTATTCCTGAGATTTGTTGGCTCTAAAAGGATTAAGATTTTTACGCTCTTTCTCTTGAATGTAATTCTTGGAAGAATTCTTCCACACACCCCTTACGTTCATTACTCAAATATAGAACTTAAGATGGTCTCGGTCTCTCCCCACCTTGCAGAGATTTGGTGCATACATGCATACCTCTCCTGAGCTTAATAGACTCTGTCCTCGTAGTGATTGTGGGATTCAACCTCTGCAATTAGGGAAGTACTCACTCGACTCTAGGACGGTGATGAAACTCCCTAGGGAAAGTTCTTTCGAGGAATTAAACTAGAGCATAAGGGAAAAATCAAGCAGATGTAAAATTTCTCAAGGAACGAATGCATACTCTTAACTTAATCATTCAATACATAAACCATTTATAGACACATGAATACAAGCATGTATCCATTATTTACAATTCAAATCACAAGGCACAAAAACACTTATCAGAACCATAAGGAGTGATGCGACTGCCGACAGGGATGCTCATTTCCACCCAACCATAGGCTCAGTCACTCCCAATGGATTTATCACTCGCCACCCCCAAGCTTAAGCCATGATGCTTTGAGATTCAATCTCTTACTTCCATCTCAATGGAGTTTAGGGACGAAGGTTACTCTCCTTCTCCCAATACAAGAATAGATAAGGATGAAGGTTACTCTCCTTCTCCCAATACAAGAATAGATAAGGATGAAGGTTACTCTCCTTGTCTTAGATTTATTTCTATTCTCTGTGATCATAACTCACTTTTTCTCTTTCAATCCTTCCTCAGACCTGAGAGCTTCGGCTCTCGTCTCTAAACTCTTCCCAGGTCCTCTCTTCCCACACCACACTTCCTTTCTTGCCTTCCTCGACAAGATTGTGTGTGGCTCGAATTCCTCCATATGTGGTCAGGTCTGGAAGCCTTACAGATGGGCAGTTTTCCCCATCCCCTCATTAACTCTTGAGGAGGCCTTCCCACCTACCAACCTGATGGGAATTCATTCCTGGTCAGAGGGTTGTTCTGATCTTGAGCAATTTAAATCCAGCATGGTACTGGTTCGATGGAGGTTAATGCAACCATTCTGGGTCCCCTCCACCACCTTTTCATTAGCAATCGTGGTCTCTCTTAGCACATCCCCTTCACAACAGTCATGTAATATGTATCCATTTTCTATTAAAATAACATAATTTACATTCATCAACCTTTTATTCAAAGTTCCATCAAAACAAACTTTCACACATTTGAGTTTTCCATAGTTCCCTGGCCAATATAGTTTTATTTACAAACTGGGGGAAACAGGGTGTTACACTGCCACTCCCTTTCCCTTGGGACCTTAGAAACCCTATCCTTTACCGCTACTCCATGAAATTCCTACATAATTTGCAGTATTGAGAATTTGGGAATTCTATCAATGCAACAAAAAAATGTTTGGGTCCTACTCGTATCCTTATTTTAGACCTATCTCAAAAAAATATTGGTGTCGATCTAATTGTACACACCCACCCCACTACCAAGCATCTATCTCAAGAGACCCAATATACAATGATGATCACATTGGAATCACTCTCCAATAACGCTTTTCTTGTGGACCTACATCTCTATGGATACCACTTGAGGCATAGCTCTATCCATCAAAGTCTCCTCTTTAGAAACTCTATGTGATGAGTTGCAACACTAGATATACCACAACCACTCATATGCTCAACAAGGTCTTTATGCCATCTGCGACAAGCTATCCAACTTGGTGTCACTACTTGATCAAATGTCCAAAATGATGGTGATGAAAAATTATATCCTCTATTAACAATCCTCAGGTAACCAATGGTTAGACCAATCGTCCCAAATAGAAGGGGATGAATCATCCAATCCCACTGGGCATCACTCCACCCCACTTGCTCGTGATTAGATGGCTCATATGTGGCACATACTTCCTGAATTCAATCTCAACAATTTTGATGGATACAAACTCATAATATGGGTCACTTAGATGGTACATTACTTTTCCTTGCATGGACTCACAAAAGACTAATTGAAACTTCATGTGGGTGTCTTATATTTGGATCCTAAACATTGACAATGGTGACAATGGCATAAGAAATCCCATGAGGTTTATATTTCTTGGAAAAAAATTGTCTTAGACCTATATGAACACTTTGAAACATACACGCATTATTTGGGACAACTAACCAAGCTTAAACAATCAATTATAGCTGCACATATCATATTTTATTTTGAGAAACTAGCCATCCAAAACAATCACATGTCCAATACTTTTTTTAAGGAATTATTTATCAGTGGTATGAAAGAAGAGATACATGCACAAGTCTTAATGGATTTTCCTACTACTTGTTTAGAAGCCTCTCAAAGATCTTGGGAATCCAAAAATATGGTGAATTCTCAAATTAAAAAGAACCCATTTATTCCACATCCCCATCCCATTATTCCTCCCTATACCAATCCATGTACGTCCTCTCCACCTCTCGAGATCCATAAGTTAATCAAAGCTAAAATTGTGGAGTGCCAACTTAAAGGTCTCTACTACAAATGTGATGAGAAATATTTTCCTGGGCATAAATGTAAGGAGAAAAATCTCTTTATGGCGATTTTAGATGGCATTTATGATGATGAAGTTGAGGATATACCTGCAGAGGCTCTTCATCCATCCATTGAAGACATTTCCCCAATCTAATCCATAGGATATCTCCTTGCATGTTTTGATTGGTATTTCTACTCCCCAAACCATTAAATTGATTGGCTACATGAAACATCGCAAAGTCATTGTCTTAATTGATAGTGGTAGCACCATAACTTCATTCATCACCATGTAGACGAAGAAACCAATTGCTACATCCATGTTGTTTGGTATGTGTTATATTCTTTGCACGAATAGTTATAGTGCCCATGTTGCAACAGGCACATGGGGGGTTCAAAGGGGGGTAGGAGCCCCCCTATACAGGGGTTTGGGTGAAACACCCCCGAATATGTTTTTTGGTGTTTTTGAGTCCATTTTTGTGGTTTTTCGGCACATGGTTTTCACCAATGGTTTTCTAATTTTGGTTAAGGAATTAGGGTTGTTTACTAATCCGAGTCAATGGATTAGGGTTTTTGGATGCCACAAAGGAGATATGAAGAATAGAATATTAGAGGTGCGTCTCTAAACATTTTTTTATTTTTCCCGGTTTGTGTTTCCAGGGTAAAATTATGTGTGTAAACATAGTTACCAACTTAACGAGAACTCTACAATGTTCTCGTTTTTTGGGAGGTCACAGTTTTTACCTCATTTTGAAAAGTTGTACTACCGGTAACAACCCCCCTCCCTTTTTAGGTTGTTTTTTGATATTTTAAATCTTCTTATCCATAATGTATCCACATCGTTTTTTTAAATGCTTATTTTTTAATCTATTTTAAAAAATTTCAAATTTTTTTCCATGGTGTTTTTAATCATTTTTCCATGCTTCTTTTAATGTTAAAAATGTTGTATATCATTTATTTTTTGAAATTAAGATATTTCATATAATTATGTCTCCTTAATTAATTTATGGTTTCATATTTTTTAAATATAGTGGAAAATATCATTTTTAACGCATTTTTTACCTTTTCTTTGATACATATAAAATAATTGTAGTTGAATAACACTATTTTTAAATATTTAGCAAAAAAATATAATTCATTTTTTTTTGATAAATTAAAAACTAAAAATACTAAGAAAAAGAAAAGAATTGATATTAAAAAAAATAAATTAAAA
>SNQJ01S0029978.1:8173-23554 GCA_010110895.2 Picea sitchensis
CTCCTCGAGCCGAAGTGGCTCCCTCAGATACTTATTGGAACCTCATGAATACGATCCATAGGTCCTTCATGAAAACCTGACCTACACAAATGAACACCAAGCACAAGCCTTACATCTCCATGCGACCATAATCGGGCCTTAGCGCAAGCGCCTTTCACAACTCGCGAGTTCGTGAGTCGATGACCCTCGACTCCTCTTTATCCAAACCTCTGATACCCAAGATACGATACGGGTATGGCTCCCTCCTCACTAGAGCCTTCTACACATAACCACCGGCTAGGGCTAAGTGCCAGCACTACTCACCAACTCATGACTTCGCGAGTTGGAGTGTTGAGCCCTCGTTCTCCTCCTTTGCGAATCCCCGAGATGTGATAAGTCAACAATGGGTTGAATCCTTCCTAGGCGACGTGTGTCCACCACCTGTCACCCACTTCCACCTTTCTCTGGGCGCTTGTTGTTATGCCATCTGTCAACCACGTGGGCCCACCTAACGGATGTGACACATGTTCACACGAGCCCTCGGTGCTCGGTACTTCGTGACTTCTGCAGTCGAAAAGAAACTCTTTCAACCCTCAAAATCCCGATACGCGATACCACGCGGAGGTTCTAATCCAACAATTCTCTTGTGGCTTGGATCCAATGGTTTGGATCTTCTTCCATGCTCCTCGCAACTCTAGACTTTGCAAAACCAAGAAATTGGTCGGTCCTCCACACTCACGAACCCTGAATTCATGAAATGATCCATATCTCTACCACCCGTCCTCCAAAATGGACAGTCCTGATGCTTTCGGGACTTGGCGAGTCCTCTTTCTTCTGTTGTTACGAGGTTTAAACCTTGTGCACATTTTCTGGATCCGACGGCTCATGGAAACTCAGTGCTTCTCCCTTGAAGTTTCTACCATCCGTTCTACCCTTCTATGCGGATTCCCAGGGATTAAACCCCTCGCACCTTCTCCCGGATCCGACAATTATCGATCCTTGGTGCTAGATATGACGGTTCAGATCTATCCTCCTTGCGCTCTCTCCTCATGTTTGCCTAGACGTAGATTCAATGGTCTATATATTTCCACCCAGTGTCGATCTAATGACAGCTGTACTCCTTCCTGAGCACACATTCTCTTTGAGCCTTGGAAGATTTCGAACGCTTCAAAGGCTGAAACCTTTGTTCTTTATCCTGCGAATCCATGACCTTTAGTCTCGCCTGTGTTACTGAAAAATCTTCCCTCCTGAGCTTTGTTCACTCTGAAGCCTCAAAAGGTTTCTCGACCTCTGCACTCCTTGTAGGGTCCCTGCACACAATTGTGTTATCCATCCTGAGATTTTCCTGCTCGAACCTCTAAGGGATTTGACCCTTTCCTTCTCCTTCAAATGGAGATTTGGTGCCCTCTTGGAAGCCTCCCATTCAAGCACTCCTTATTGAACTGAAAAAGTATTTAATGACTCTGTGAGTGTCTTCCTCCTTGACACTTCTCCTTCCTCTGAACTCAGAATAGAGTTCTTCTGTGCACTCTATGCACTTACTCAATGCCCTCCTGGCAGAGCTTCCACAAAACCCTCAATGATTTTGTTATCTCTGTGCCTTCCTCTGCACAGTATTACCTCCAAGGTGTTCAACAACCTTGAGGCCTCCTCCTTGAGTCAATGACTTCCTATGGTGCTCCCTCCTGGCACGTCTTTGTCTAAATTCCGAAGAATTCAGAAGTGCACTCTATGCAATGGCTTACAGAAACCACAGTATTTTTCCATGCAACCTATTGCATAAAGCCACAAAGAACCAGACGTAAAATCAATAAACCCATAGATAGAAAAATCTATCTATCCCTGCAAATGCACATCTAACATCCATCTACTKCTTATCATAAACACATAAAGACATTCATCAACATACACAAAATAACATGCAGGAAAATCTTCTCTGATTGTATTAATATGAAATGCCTCTTTACAATGTGAGCTCGGATTGCAACAAAGTCACGGCTTCCTCTACTCTCTAACCTATTCGTTGTTCAAATCTCCGAACTAAAAACTAGATACAAAGAGGAGCTCCTTGAGCTCTTCCCTCCATCTCACCAACTCTCATTAATTTACATTCAATTACATTGAATGGTTGTCTAGTTCGAATCAGATCTAGATCTCAGCCTTACAACCATTTAAGGAAACCTTTATCTAAATCCTACGTACATGCATGGCTTTGGCTCTTCGTCCCTACAAACATTTAATACAATTTTTCAAAATTTGAAAAACGAGAGGGCTACGCCTCTCTCCTTCCATTGAATGCACACTTGATGTGTTGGCTAGATGGCGCTTGATGACATTGGAGCGATGCTCCTGCATCACGTTTCCCATCCTGTTGGTGGTTGGGGATATGGGGGATATATGATATGGTCCTACATTCAGCTTCACAGATTTCACTACAACCTCAAAGTCATATTCCTGAAATATTATTTTTCACCTACATATTTCTCCCCCCCTCAACATCGGTTTGTTGACAAAGTATTTTAATGCATAATGGTCTGTATACACATTAAAGTGAGACCCCAATAGATAATGCGTAAATTTTTGTATTGCATAGACCATTTCCAATCCTTCTTGTTTTCTGGTTGTATAGTTCTTCTCTACTATAGATAACTTCTTGCTTGCAAAAGAAATTGGGTGATATATGTCTCCCTCCTCTGGTTGGGATAGTATTGCACACAACGCTATGGATGATGCATCTACATGTACATGGAACTCTTTGTTCCAATCCAGAAAGATCGAAATCGGTGCGACTACAAGTTTCTCTTTCAAGGTGTCCAAAACCTTCTAACAGTCCTCATTTCATTGAAACTTTTCTTCCTTCTTTAGTAACTTTTCTGTTGGTGTTGTGATATGCGCATCTCCTTTTATAAATTTCCTATAATAACCTATATGACCCAATTTTCCCTCGGATTTTTGAATGGTGTAGGAGGTTCTAACTCCATAATTACTATGATATTGGCTTGATCTACTAATAATTACTATTTTCACACTACATGTCCCAACATAATTCCAAAAAGTGCACAAAAGATAAACTTCTTCAAGTTCAATGAAATATGACATTGTCTGCACCAATCCAAGATGATCCTGAGGACTTCTATATGATCCTTCAATAGACTAAACATCATCCAGTTATCCAAGTATACTTATAGGAACTTATGGATGAACTCCTTGAATGTTGCAACCACTACTATGGAAAACACCGTAGGGGAATTCTTCAATACAAATGGCATAACTATATACTGATAACTCCCCCATTCCATCACAAAATTGGTCTTGTGTCGATCCTCCTACGTAATTCTTATCTGATGGTACCTCAAGAATCCATCTATGAAAGAATATGTTTCTTGGCATCCTATGTTCTCTAGTACCTCATCCGTGAATGGTGTTGGGAATGATTCATGTAATCATGTGTCATTCATCTTCCTTAGATCCACGAAGATCCTGATTACTTGTATCTTCTTGTCCTGCACCACCATTGAAATAATACACTCATATTATTCTACCAATTCGATGATTCATGCATCCAACATCCTGTCTATTTCATCCTTCACCTTCTCTTTGTACCTCGAATTTAACCTATAAGGCCTCTGGCGCACTGGCTTAGATCATGGTTTCAATGGGATCTTCATCTCGCCTAAGTCTCATACTATTCCCTTCATCTTTGAAATTTTCATTGAAAATAGGTCATGATATTCTCATAGGAAGTCTGCAATCTTCTCAACTGTCTCATTGTTCCAATAATCTCCTATCTGCACAAACTCAAGATTCTCTGTCATCCCAATGTTTACCTTCTACATCTTTATAGGCTATTGTCTCCCTGTGCATTTCCAATTCCAAATACCAGTTCTTCATAATTTTGTTCAGTGTGTGTATAAATCTATGTGTCCATTATGTTTCTGGTACTGAACTCCATAAATCCCTTCACTATTCAACATGACTCGCTCGATCACTCTCTCCTGTGTACTTTTGAGCAATTTTTTATTTCTCAATACAACACCTTATTTGCATTACCATGTTTCATTGTGACCAGTCTTTCATTTCCTCTATGTGTGTATCCCACCATCTAGTTGGAGTTGCCTTTAATAAAACATCTAGTGCTAACAATATTTGTTGTTTGGGTACCTACAATTCAAATGCCTTTACAAACATGTTTATATCAGTTAATCCATCATACCTAGGTGGATCACATAGCTCTGTTACAATCCATCGCAAGGATCGAGTGATGTGTGCACATTGTTGAGTTGACACTTCATGCATTCTTTGTTGTCAATCCTCTAGACCTTCTTTAGAATCTTATGTACATGAACTGATACTTCCCCATCTTAGCACACCATCCACTGTCAGGTTGAAATAATCCTCAATCCACACAGTCATGTTATACAAATTGTCAATGTCGTTCCCTCTTGTTGGTTCTATGTATCTCTTTCCTTCTGATGGGTCTAAGGGTGATGTTATGACCCAAGGGGGGCATATATGTGGCTAAATGTATATGATATGACCCCAAGGGGGGAATATATGGGTCTAAATTTACATGTAATGTGTAAATACATATGTAATAGGTTCATCCTAGTGATAAAGGGGCCTCATGTGCAAGTGTGAATAGCTATATATAAGAGATCGTGTATTCATTATGGAGGGGTGAATTGTGAAGTTTGAAAGGTATTTGGTTATTTGGAGGGGTTTCCCCTATTATTTGAGTATTTATTGTGTAAATTATCTATATTGGAGTTGTGCTCCACATTGAAATTTACACATGGTGTGTACTTCTATTATTTTACGATATTTTGAGCATTTTGGATCCTAACATTTGGTATCAGAGCTCAAGGGCTTAGGGTTTCGCTACTACATCTAATACACCTTGTAATTTTCACTATAAAGTTTTTTCTATGGTGTTTACGAAGGAACCCCTTGGAGGACATTTATCATACGAATCCAGATACATGGGCTTAAAATTTCATCTCCTGATACCTTATACTTTCATAGAAATAGACCGTGTAAGATAGGGTTTGGTAATCATCCTGAATTTAGACATCTTGGAATTTTCTCTATAAAAAAATTTCTATAAAATTTCAGACCCTTCAATCCAGGGGATACTCTGAGAAATGACCAAGGTATATGTGATAAAAATTTCATCTTTTGTTTCATCCTAATTATGTAGATACACCCTATGTAATATAGGGTATCTGACTAGTCTCAAACAAGTGTTCCGGGTAAAATAGCCATAAATTCTTCATACATCATCCAAATTGAGTGAGATCAGTTTCATTGAATAGTGGACAGGCCATAGTATTTATGGTACAATTTTTAGAATTATATATCAATTATGGTGCACGAGGAACGTTGTACAATTTCTCTCTACCCGAAAGGACAAAAATCAACAAGGTGTGGGGAATTTATCATAACTTCCACTTGGCACATCCAATTTTGGTCAGACCTATGGCATTGCAGAGAAGAAATTTCATAGTATGACAGGTCTTAATTTCATACTGAAAAGCGATGAAATTTTAGAGATACATCATAAGTAAGGTCGTCCAGGAGGACAGACTCCAAATAACGGTTTCAAAGGTATGTTCACTTAAAACTATCATAACTTTTGATTGGAATGTATGATTGAGCTGATTCAAAATACATTGGAAAGATAACAAATAGAAGAAAATATTGAAACAATTATTACAACTATTTTAGATCGTTATCCTTAACATATTGAGGTTGTGATTTGAGGGTTGGGATTAGATCTCGATTAAGAATCAATGGAGATACCTAAATTTACAGGAGATGAATATAAAGATGAAATCAATCCCATGGAATGGTTGAGATTGTGATCCAGATTATTTTCGGCACAAAATGAGAGTGGAGATATAATAAATATATGCATAGAGATATCGCAGATATTCAATAATATAAGAGAAATGTATCAGAGATGCAACCATAAACACAGATATACATTAATACATGATTTCTATTAATGAAAGAAATGTATAGAGGCTGTAAAAATATAGAGTGAAAGACTCGTTAGAATGGTGGCAACTTATCTTTGAGAAGAGATGTGACGGCTACACGCATTCGCGAGAAGATGAATATAATGAGATTTTGAAGGCCTGTTTACAATAAAAAGGAATGCCAAAAACCCTAGACATCCAAAAACCTAACCCTAGGAGATGAAGCGCCAAAAGTCATGTGGGCCCCGTTTGGGTAAGTTAGTACATTAACTTCCCAGGGTCGTAACTTTTGCATATGATCTCCATTTTAGAAATATGATAGCCCGTTGGAAAGGTATCATCGAGGAGATTCATTTTGGGGCCTCAATTATGCTTTAGGATATCATTAAGAATCTTGATCCTGAAAAACCTTCATTTTGGCCCTCAAAATGGCCCCGAAAGTTAAAACTGCTAAAAATAGTAAATTGTCAAAATTGCCAGAAAACTATTTTGAGCCAGTTGGAAAATGTGGGTGGCCACCAATATCCACCTAGATAAATCCTCCCTCCTTAGGAAGCAATGGTCTCTATTGCGTTGAGTTCCCGGGGGAGAGGGAAAATCATTTGTTGAATCTTCATCTTGGTGAGCTGCTTGCCTTACTGAAGACGTCACACTCCTCAGTTTGTGGAAGTCTGTCATGAACCTGTTGAGGTTGAGGCTATTCAACAAGTCGAGATACATGAAAGGACGGTGTGCAGAAGGAATATTTGCACTTTTCTGTAGCCTTGTCGACCTGCTTCTATTGAATAGAAGGTGCTTGGGGCAAGGCTATAGTGGTTGCAGTGTCCTTATGTTCTCCTTTTGAATAGATTGTGAAGAAGCTAATTTTTGCAGTATGAGTTACTACCTTGCGGCACTTTTTAGGTGGAATAGTAGTCAGAACTACCTCTGGTATTCTGTAGACATGATCCCCCAGAGAAACAATGACACTACGGGGTCGAGACTCATAAATAGCATAGCGCTTCCACATATATGGTTGGCCTAAGAGAACATCACAGACATCCAATGGGGCAACATCACATAATACCTCATCCTTGAAGGGTTGGATATCGTATGAAAATTGACATTGTTGGCTGACACAGAGATCTTGTCCTTGGTGAAGCCACCCGATGTTGTATGGTTGTGGGTGTGGTGTTGTCAACAATCCCAACTACGACCTCTGTTGAGATGAGGTTCTTCTGGATTCCTCTATCAACAATAAAATGCAACGGGGTCCCCTTCACCCACATCCGTGAATGAAAAAGGTGCTCCCCCTCTTCAAGATCTATTGGTTCTTTGATTGAATTGTTGCGGTCGTGAAAATAGCAGTGGGGTCCACGTCAATGATCTGTCCTTTACCAGTATTTTCAAAATCAGATTCTGAATCAGGGTTCAGCTCTTTGTATTTGATCTCGGCCACCAATGACTGTTTTGAGCGACATTCATTGGTGTTGTGCTAGGGGATTTTGTGGAAATCATACCATTTTCTAGTGTCCTTCTTTGTCTTCCCGTGACCCTTCTTTTCCTGTGTCTTGGACTGGTTTTCGGGAGACTATTTGTTAGGGTTGTCTTTGTCATACTTTGTTTGTTGTGGATTTGCAAATCTAAACTCCCATTTGTTATGGTTCTTAAATTTTTTCTTTATTTTAACAACATATCGATAAGAAGAACCAAGTGATGAGATGTCCAAAAAATCCATTTCAGTCTGGATGTATCTGTGTAGATCCCCACGGTATTTCAGAACCAGTTGTCTCTCAGAGTCTTTGATACCCAACTTGGTGTGCAAGGTATGGAAGGTATTGGTGAACTCTGGAACTTCTTGGCCCCTCTCTTGTCACAGTGTGTTCCATCTCATGTACTGGTCCTCATAGTTTCCAACAGGGTAATATTGTTCCTTTACCGCATCCACAAAAAATCCCAAGTGGGCTCGGCCCCATATATTCCAAACTCCTCTATGGAAATTTTCTCCCAGTAAGTTTCCCACCAATATTTGACATGAGGGAGAGATTTAAGGAGTGCGAAGGTGATCTTTTCTCTGTCGAAAAAATTGTGAACAGAGAAATAACCTTCTAGCAGATTTAACCATTTGTTCAGGGCTTCTGCAGATATCTGTCCTTCAAATACAGGAATATCAAAATTAACTTGTACCTTGAAAGGAGAGGTGCTTCCAAAGTGGTCGCTTGATAAATATTCTCATGTTTCTATCGGTAGGCGTTGAAGGATGTGGGAAAAATTATCCATCATTTCGTCCCTCTGTAGTGTGAGAGCTTTCTCAAGCAACAGACTAATAGGATCGTTTGCTCCGTCACTTTTATTTTCTTCCACCATGGAGGGTTTATTGGGCATGCGAGAGCGATTTTATTCCAGCGAGACAAGCTTGAGACCCAACTTTCTATACTCATACCTCGTCGGGGACATGCACTGAAAAAAAATGATCAAGAGAAGCCTCCTCTGATACCACTGATCTGGATTATTTTCGACACGAAATGAGAGCGGAGATATAATAAAGAAATGCACAGAGATATCGTAGATATTCAATAATATAAGAGAAATGTATCAGATATGCAAACATAAACACATATATATAATAATACACAATTTCTATTAATGAAAGAAATGTACAGAGACTGTAAAAATACATAGTGAAAGACTCACTAGAATGGTGGCATCTTATCTCTAAGAAGAGAGTGACGGCTACTCGCATTCGCAAGAAGATGATTACAATGAGGATCTAAAGGCCTTTTTACAATAAAAAGGAATCCCAAAAACCCTATACATCCAAAAACCTAACCCTAGGAGATGAAGCGCCAAAAGTCATGTGGGCCCCATTTGGGTAAGTTAGTACATTAACTTCCTGGGGTCGTAACTTTTGCATATGATATCCGTTTTAGGCGTATGATAGCCCGTTAGAAAGGTATCATCGAGGAGATTAATTTTTGGGCCTCAATCATGAAATATCCAATCATTAAGAATCTCTATCCTGAGAAAAAATTATTTGGGCCCTCAAAATGGCCCCGAAAGTTAAAACTGCTAAAAATAGTAAATTGCCAAAATTGCCAGAAAACTATTTTCAGCCAGTTGGAAAAGGTGGGTGGCCACCAATATCCACCTGGATCAGGTTGGTAAAACAATATAATATGAATCCTAAGAAGGAAAGATATTGTTTTTTGGGGAAACTTGGAAGTGGTGGATGAGTGTTGATTAAAATACTAGATGGCACTGCACATGGGAAGAATTTGAAAAACTCTTCTCAGATAAATGGATTAGGGATACAAAAATGGAGGAAATGTATAAAATTCAAGATGAATTAAAATAAGAAAAGGAATATATTAAGAAGAAAGGTGAGGAGATATCTAAGATAATATCCCTTAATGAATCACACATTAATGAGGTTAAGAACCTAAAGCAAGAAAAGACTAGCAAATTCATGTGGGAAAAAGATGAATCAAGAAAAGATTTTAAGAAGAAAGATCAAGAGATATGTAGATTACAAAGCCATGATAAAAAACTATTGGATAAGGTTAAGATATTGAAAGAAGAAAAGAAAAATTGTCAAAATAAAGAAGAAAGAAGAATCTTGGATGAAGAATCTACCAAAAGACTGCAAGAGGAAATTTGCAAGAAGGTTGAGGAATCCTTAAATACGGATGAGGTAAAGTCAGAAATGAAATCCATAATTGAATAAGGACATCAGAATTTGTTAGATAGGATCAAATTGCAGCTTCAAAAGGATAAAGAAGACAAGATTCAAGAAGGTCAACAAAAGATACTTGAACAAGTTGAACTCCATCTAGAGGATGTACATGCCAAATACGATGGTATTATCTCGAAGGATAGAGTAATCAAATACCAAGCAAAGATGATCAAGGATTCCATTGTCTATGAAAATAAGATAGATGAAATGCATGTGCAGAGTGAAGGAAGGCCATCAAATGTGAAACTGTATCGATACCCTCATTACCAAGAAACATTTAAAGGAATAAAAGAAGGACGATGTTAACATTGGGAAGGAAGAAGATGGAATACTTGTCAATATTCATGGAACAAGGGATCACCAAACTACTCTTCAACAAGCTATTATCAGAGACCAACAATGACTACAAATTGGAGAAGCTTCAACAAAAATACATGGAATCAAAGGAAAGAAAATTATTCAACAACTAGAAACCAAGGATTAAGACTGAAAAAAATTGATTTTGGATGGATATATCATCAACAATGGAATGAAGAAAGTTGGAACATAAAAAAATCATATTACTTGGTTTCATCACATGTGAAGATTTTAAATGCAAAGCTTTGAGGACAAATCTTTTTGGAGGGTATTATGTTATGACCAAAGGGGGGCATATATATGGCTAAATGTATATGATATGACCCCAAGGGGGGGCTATATGAGCCTAAATGTACATGTAATGTGTAAATACATATGTAATAGGGTTTGCTTAGTGATAAAGGGGCATCATGTGCAAGTATGAATAACTATATATAAGAGATCATCTATTCATTATGGGGGGGTGAATTGTGAAGTATTAAAGGTATTTGGTTATTTGGAGGGGGTTCCCCTATTATTTAAGTATTTATTGTGTAACTTATCTATATTGGAGTTTTTCTCCACATTGAAATGTTGTACATGGTGTGTACTTCTATTATTTTATGATATTTTGAGCATTTTGGATCCTAACAGATGAGGTAACTTTCAAATATCCAACTTCAAATAGCATATTCCTCCTCTTCAAATTGAGGATTTCCTAGTTATCAAACTCCCATTCCAATCCCATCAGTGTTGGATATGGTTGAAATTCATCCATTATCTCAATAAATTCAAAGCTTTCCACGTTGTGCACCTCATATATGTTCACATGTACTCCTTCCAAATGACCAATTGGTACTATTTTGTTCTGATTTGAAAGCCTTAAATAAACATGAGACCATACTAACTTGGGTTTTCCCATAAACTCCCATTTCTTCTTAGGTAAAACATTCACGTCATACCCTAAGTCCAAGATAAAATTATCCACATCATACTCTCCAATCTGCTCACTAAATATGAATTCTCCATTGGTCCTCTTCCTACGCAGTACCTGATTTACCATCCTTTATGTGAAGAGAGTCTCCCTCCCTCATGTGCAATGATAAATCATGTCATATATTGTGCTCAATGTGGTTTCATCCTTCATTATCTCAACACAACTATTCATGAATTTTTTTAGCATTCTTACCTTTTTAGTCGAATTCTCTGGCACATTGCGATCTTCTACATGAGGTGAAACTGATGTTGATTCTCCCCAATCCACTCTGAGTACTTATTTTATTGCTCTATGATATGTATCCTTCTCTCGCTGAGGATCAAAGGTTATCATAAGCCTTGTTGACTTCCTTACCTAGTATTCATTATTCTTTCCTTCATTCGTCATATCAACCCATGTTCTAGCTCCTCTGTGCGTAACAATTGCTACTCTTGGGCCTTCATTGCGTCTTTTGGGTGATACCTTCTGCACATTCTGATTTAGATTCTAACTCTGATTTCCTTTGTCTTACCATTTCAAAAATAGTTGACGACAATATTTTGTTCCTTGATCCAATGCTCTGTAGTATGTGCATGTTGTGCATGAATTATGATAGTCTTGATACAAGTGTCCAGGTTGATTAAATATATAACATATAATCATTCATCTTCAACCTCTACCAAAATTCCCTCTACCTCGACCTCTAATAATTTTTCCTCTATTCCCTTGATTGAAACATCTTTGATTGTTATATTGTGGACCACCCGATTCTACTGCAACATTCTCCTCCTGAATCTTGTACATGTCTAATGTGTGCTCCCTCATTAAGTCGGATGCATGGAAATCCATTTCTTCATGTCCTACAGACTTGTAAAAATTACAAAAAAAGTTTCTTGGTGTACTCTGATACTTCTATAGTAATTGATACTCAATTGGGTGATGGCCCCATTTCTTACATATCTCGCAATATCCTCCTCCCAGTAATGGATTCGGTGCTCCTGTCACCAAATACTACATGAATGTTGGGAATTCATCCTTGTGGTGGCCTTAAGTCCTACATTATGTACACCATACTTTCTCATGTTTCTCCTTTTCCTTTTTTAGTTCTTCCATTGGAATTGTCAATGCATCCAACTATGTCTGAACTTACGCCATTCCTCCACTGTCTCCCATCAAAGATGATTCCAATTTCATTGCAATTTCCAGTGCCTCATGCTATGATGTGATCTTATTTTGCATCAATGATCTGCACATGTGTGGTAGAATCCCTGCAATAGACCATTCCTGATGTTGTTTATTTGGGATCTAAGAATTCAGTCTACCCATCACATCCTTAAATATCTAGTCTAATTCCCTTACCGATTTGTTTTTACCTGTTTAATCCCCTTCAGTTTTGTGATGTACTGCGACTCCAACTTTGGCTTCTTGAACTCCTTTAGTAGTGTTTTATTAATATCTACCAAAGTCTTGCCCTGTGTTGTATGCACAATGAACTGCAGCTTCATATACCATAATAATGCATGGCCTCTAAATTTTGTTGCTAACTACAAAATATTCACAACCTCGTCTTGGACATTATTTGCAACACAAAATGTCTCACAGACAAACAAGTGTTGTTTCGGGTCCTCTAACCCAACTCACTGGAAATTAGATAGTCTAAGAGTATTTTCTACCCCTTCCATGTTTCTTAGTGTATTCCCTCCTCTTGGTGATGTTTGTTGACTTTGATTCTGACTCTAACTCTATGCACTACTTCCACTACTATGAATGCTACTACTCAATCCTCCTTGGCTAACTACAATTGATTTTGACAAATATTCAACTGTTATTTATGATTGTGGTGATACACATGGGGTCATGGATTTGACACAGGATCCTGTATGAGTAGGACTTACAGGCTCTTCGATTACTGGACTAAACTGAAACCCCTCTTCTTCTCCTCTATATGATATCTCCACAATTTGTACTAGTGCACAAGGTTTTCTCTTCTCAGGATCACTGTGTGACTCTCCTTTCTCAGCCCCAATATTTTTCCTCTTGTACCTCCTCCCTCTACGCAACTCTCCAAACTCATATTCGTCCCATGGTATACCATATTCTTGCATCCTCATTTTGTCCCTTCCTTTTTCATCACTTCCTTCAGCCTCTCATACGATCCTCATGTCATCCCTCGGTTCCACTATGTTCTCAAAGCCCCTTAGTAGTCGAATTCCATGATAATCACTTGATTTTCAAATAATATCATCTTTAGCCACGTACCTAATGTTTTCAAGGACATCCCATGCGGACCTTTGAAAAATTCCCTTTCTGTGACATTGTATGATTGAATACAATCTACTGCAAATTATGTAACATAACCTCCTAGTATGTTATCCAACCAAAAATCAATTGCTCAAGTAGTTGAGTTACTTACATAATTCAATTGTCTTACCAATTCATGGGTCCAATTCCTTGGTGTTGTACCGTCATATCTTCCATTTTTCTCCACTAATATTTCCATCCACTCAGTTAGAATAATTGGGAATTCACCAAAGAAAATTTCATGCAAATATGTGTACACATACCTTTGCATCCATTTCTAATCACTCGTCTGAGGTTTTATATTCTCTTTTTGTGAAAACTATTGTTCCTTTCTTTCCAACCATTATGATATCTCCTTCTTAGTCAACCTCCAAAACATCCCCTTAATCACAAATTCCAATTCTTGAAAACAAAACCATTTGTTGGCGCTTTGTGCGGGTTATAAGACCCTAGGTTTGGTTTATCTATGACCAACAAAACCCACCAAACATCAGCACTTTCGGCATCACCTTCTTGCATAGATGAAGTCTCACCGAAGGTATTTGTTGGGACTATGAGAATGAGGCTTCTACAGTAGTAAGGGAATGAGAGGAAAACACTTTATTCATTCTTTCTCATTACGTCTGGGTGTGTAACTTTGTTCTATTTAGTATTAACTTACTTATGATTCAGATTCCTATTATCAACATATTCCATATTCATATATACTCTATTGATGTAACAATTATGAACATTTCACCATATTTAACTACAAGAAAAATATATTCTATAATACATACAACTAGAATTCATAAGAAAACATAGAAAACACAAACAACACAAGATTCGGTATCATTTCTTTAGCATTCCTTTATTGATTCTTCTCATCAACAAACTGTTACATTCAAGAACTCCAGAACCTAATCATATGGAGGAAATCCCCATTACATCTCATAGACTAGAAATTAACATGGAACATAACCCCTAATCTCCCAACCCATTACATATTTATACATCAAAATCTAGGGATTAAAACCATACTTAGTTCCTCCCAAAAACCCATTACATTACATGGCCAGCTCAGTTAGCTAGTTGTTCGGCTTCTTTCTTATGCTTTTCAATATACGTGTTTCTTTTCTATTGTTCTTCTATTTCCGGAATGTCGGGAAGTCATCCTTCTTCCATGATTTATTCTTCTACTTTCTTCTCTTGTTTAATCCTCTATCGGCTTTATTMTTTTGTTTGTGTAGTATCTTCCTTCTGTGCACTTTCCTCCTTCTATGCACTTCCCTCCTGGATGCACCTTCGCGGCATGCTCCCTATATTTCATTCTTCTTTTGCACACTTTTTCTATACTTAGGATTTTGCATCAATGATCTGCACAAGAGGTACATTTTCCAGAACACTATGTTAGGTGATTGTGGGTATCTTGGTCATGTGAGCCTTGGCCAAACTGAATTGCAGGAGCTTACGAAACTTTGTTATGATGCTCAATTTGAATTTTATGCCCCTGGACCAAATTGTTGACATGTCCCTGAATGACTTGAGTAGGTGAGTTGCAACTCACGATAAAAATCAAATCGGGACTCGGATGGATGAATCGTCGGTTTCATTTTATCCTGAGCACTGGGTTTCAACTAGTGTGGCCCCTCCATTGTCATTCCATTGATCGAAAAATGGTTTGTTAGAGGATATATGACACTAGGGTTTTTCTCAATGATGCATAGTGCAATTTTTGAACAAGAAGTCAACTTTCAAGAACATTGTGTTGGGTGATTGTGGGTAGCATGGTCACATGGGCCTTGTCCAAATAGACTTCCATGAGCTTACGAAAATCCATTATGCTGCTCAGTTTGGATTTTATTCCCCTGAAACAAATTGTCAACATGTCCTTGAATGGCTTGAAAAGGTGATTTGAAATTCATGATAAAACTCAAACCGGGACTCAGATGGATGAACCGTTGGCTGCATTTGATCCATAGAACTGGGTTTCAGCTAGCAGGGCCCCTCCATTATCATTTTGTTGACCAGAAATGGTTTGTTACAGGATCTTTGGCACTAGGTTTTTTCTCAATGAGGCATAC
The DNA here is from genome assembly GCA_010110895.2 of Picea sitchensis. Taxonomy (NCBI): domain Eukaryota; kingdom Viridiplantae; phylum Streptophyta; class Pinopsida; order Pinales; family Pinaceae; genus Picea; species Picea sitchensis. The sequence continues at coordinate 23,519 of SNQJ01S0029978.1, forward strand.
TTCAATTTATGAATAAGAGGTCGATTTTCAAGAAAA
>SNQJ01S0029978.1:24144-39850 GCA_010110895.2 Picea sitchensis
CTAGTGGGGTCTCTTCGTTGTCATTCCATTTACTGAAAAACTATTTTTTGGAGGATATATGGCACTACAGTTTTTCTCAGTGCTTATTCCACATGTAAATGTGTTGAACCTGCACAGAATATATCTAGCTAGCAAATGGCATATGCAATTTGCAGAGAAAATATGATAAAAGAGAAGCAGGAGAGAAAAAATGGAAGAATTATCATTAAATGTATCCTACACACAAAGAGTGAATAATTTACAATAGATATAGGCTACATGAGTAACCAATGTGCCATAGTAGTGATCTAGAGAGATCTAGACACTCACTGATATACATTGGAGTGAACTTCCACCTAGTCCTAGTTAACTGATCCATCCAATCATCAGTTAACTGAGTCGCGACTTCCACTAGTCGAACTAAGTGTAACTGAGGGTAATTGACTCTAAATTGAAGAGGAACATCCTATTTTGTAGGGAAATATTCTCTAGAGAGAATATTCTCATATAATGAATATTTCTCAACATTAGACAATAAAAATTAGGAAATAATTATAGGTGAGTGTGTAATATCTCCAACACCCCCCCACCCTGAACACGACTAGGGTGTACATGATGAATGGGTCCTGACAACAAAGGCCATGTTAGGTACCCATTGTAAAATGTATATAAGAATAAGACACTAAAAAAAAATGAGGAAAGAGGGAAACACCCCCCCCTTCCCCTCCTCAAATTACAATGCACAAAAAAATGAGAAGGAACAAAAAGAAGTTTCTAAGCAACCTTGTCCTTCACTCCAAGAAGACCTCGCAACTGTGCAAGTTTGTGCTCATTGAAGATTGTGTTGAATATGTAGATGTCTACATAGATATGATGAAGTATATGCACCATTGAGATTTCCACACATATCCACTTTCTATTCTTGTAATGAAGAATATCCAAATAAAGTTTGGATGAAATTTTGAAAACCGTGCGACCGTTTCTGGAAAAATGTTGAAATTTTGTTGATTTTAAAATGATCATAACGTCACTTCCCGAAGTCCATTTTAGACGATTGTTTTTTTGAAATTGGATATTTTTCCAAGAGAAATTCAAATATTGATTTTTTTTCTTCAAATTCTTCTCAAAAAATATCATAATTGAATTTGATGTGCATGACCCCTTTTGTCTCCTGAGATGCATGCATGGCGCATGAAAAAGTGTCTTCATGTGACTCCTAAGGTGCATGCAATATATATTCCACATGAAATTCAGAAAACAAATCTGAAATGGAGTAGACATCATCTGCAATTAATGTAATACAAATTTGTGCACATACTTGTGTAGAAGACTCTTCAGAATAAGAGGCTTGATCTTCTGATGCTTTCTCTTTTGGCTCTATATTTCCAACCTCCTGCATGAAATATTCACAATATTCTTTATTCCTGAATAGAACCTCTAATCTGGTCCATAATTCATTTGGAGTTGAGTCTTGTGAGTCATCATATACTTGGTGGAGAATTTCAGGAGAAATAAACAAGAGGATACATCCTATGTCCATATATTGTCTATTGAGAAGTTATTGTTGGCGCAGGGGCAGACCCAGGTTTCAGCTCTAACAGCACACCAAAAATCCCTAAATATTGGCCCTTTCAGAAACACCTACGAAGCAGATGCAGCCTCACCCAAAGTAGCAATAGGGGTTTGCAGGACACGGGTGTCTACAAACAGAGGAAATACAAAGTGGATCCAAGGAAACAAGACACAACAACCTAGTTATTCTTTATCTTCTTTAAGCCTACTGCGTGAGCTATATCTCAGATCTAACACAATGATGCAATAACAGAATAACAAAAGGCAAAATAACACAACATAAATCACACAGAACAATAATATATACATGGTTCACCCTCTCCCTAGGGATATGTCCACAGAACTGTGTTTCTTGATATTATGTGAAAACATATAGTTCTATTTGTGCTCTTAGATAGAAAATCTCTCTCTCTTTATCCTCTTCTCTCCCCTCCCTGTGCACCTAGCTGCAGGGTTGATCTTCGCACCCAGTTGAATATCTTACAACACCAGAGTGCTCTCACATACAACACTTCTATCTCACACAACAACAACAAACACTCTCTCAACCCACAATGACCAACTCATAACGAACAACAACAAACCCTTATTTTCTCATATAGGTTCTTATTTATACATTACAATAGCTCTCGGTCATCCTTAGGCCGAAACCTAGGCGTCAAAACACTAAATACCAAAACCCTAGGTGTCTAAAACCCTAGGTCCACTTTGACCCGCATTGTTCAGGCTTCACCAGCATGTCTTTCCATATTTCCCGTGAGGTTCTCCAAAGAATCAATTGGTGGATTTTTCTTCTTGCTGAGTTGTCCACAAACCTTCCTCCTTGTTGATATGTTCTCCTCGATCTTCTCATCCAACGACTTGTTTTCCCTTACTTTTCTCCTTCTTTTCTGCTTCTTTGACCACTTCAACCCATTCTCAGTCAATCTGCCTTTCGTGCAATTCACATTTCGTCTTTTATTTTCCTTTTTCTTCTCTTTCTTCCTTATTCCATAACCAAGGGACAACAGGTCCCCAACACTCACATGTGACTTGTCCTAAGGCACTACAAGACTTAACCTTCTATTTCACTTCGACTTCAGACTGTGCAAACAATCCTGTGATCTCTTCTTTGTTCCTCCCCATTATGTGCAAACTATATTTTCTGTGTCTGGTACCCAGTTTCAACTGCACCTGGTACCTAGACCCTTCTCCTTTTTCTTTTACTGAGAGMTGCAAGGCAACTGGTTGTCATAGTACAATTTCAACCGGCTCTCATTCACTAAGCCTTCCTTCCATTCTTCGTTCAAGGTCTTCAAYTGCGCAACTCCTCCTTTTGTAACATAGGCTACCTCATATGGCCCCAACCAATGTGTCATGAACTTCCCTGGATGCTTCATGAACTTGTTGTCATATACCAATACCAGATCTCCTTTCTTAAAGGCTTTCTTCTTGATGTGTTTGTCATGGTAAGCCTTCTCTCATTCCTTCTGTACCTGTTGATGGAATCCTGCAATAAATCTATCTTCCTCTAGTTCTACTAACTGCACAAGCCTGTTTTGAATAATTCCACTATCATCAATATCTATAAATGTTGCAATTCTTAAGCTAGGAACTAAATATTCCATAGGTACTACTGCTTCTAGACCATAAACCAACTTAAAGGGAGTCTGCATTGTCATATTCTTGCAAGTGGTTCTATAGGCCCATAACACTATTGATACTCTCAAATCCCAATCATCTATGTTCACACTGCAAATCTTCGTTAGCACTGTCTCCAAGACCTTGTTGAAAGCTTCAATTGTACCATTCGCCTATAGGTGGTATGGAGTTCTCTTTTGGTGATGAAATTCAAATTCTTGTGTCAAGGCTTCAATAGTTTTATTAATAAAATGTGTACCTTGATCGCTCCTAAGGATCTTCGGGAATCCAAACCTGGTTATGATATCATCAAATATGAATTGTGCAGTTGTAGTTGCACTACATTCCTTAACTTCTCTTGCTTCTACCCATCTGGTCAAATATTTTGTCACATTGATTATGTATCGAGCTCCTATGCGCTTCCCTGGTGGGTTGATAGGTCCCACGAAATCAATGGCCCATTTCTCAAAATCCTGTAAGGTTAGTTGAGGTGCTAAAGGAATCTCATCCCTTCTGGAAGGTTTCCCATCTCTTTGACATACATCGCAGGCTTTATATTATTCCTTAGCATCTTTGTGTAAAGTGGGCCACAAGAGGCCAGCTCTAAGAACCTTTTGTGTTGTTTCTTTTCCTGCATAGTGTCCTCATGTGATGCCTTCATGTGCTTCTTCCAAAATCAGTGGTATTTCTTCCTCCATAACACATCTCCTCAAGATATAATCAAGTCCCATATTATATAGTTGTCCAGCTATAAGTGAAAAATTTGCAGCATGCACTACCAGTTGTTTCTTCTGAATGATGGTGTATTTGCAAGGTTCCATTCCTGTAGACAGGAACTGGACTATCTCGACGAAGTGATCATCAAACTTTCTGATGTCCAACACCTGTGCATCTAGTAGTGTATCCTCTAAGATAGTAGGTTCCTCTCCATGTTCTAACCTAGACAAGTGGTCAGGTCCCTTGTTCATTCTCCCTGGCTTGACCACAATCTCGAAATCATATTCCTCAAATAACATAATCCATTTGCATATCCTTCCCCCCCAAAAATGGCTTTTTGACTAGGAATTTCAACACAGAGTGATCAGTGAACATCTTAAAGTGTCCTCCCAACAAGTAGTGAAAAAACTTCTACAGTGCATACACCATGGATAAACCTTCTCTCTCAGTAGTAGTGTAATTTATCTTAGATGTAGAGAGCTTCCTGCTAGCAAAGGCTAATGGGTGGTCTATATATCTTGTTCCTAATTGTACTAACACTTATCCTAATGCAATAGATGATGCATCGACATGCACATGGAATTCCTTACTCCAATCTAGGAAAACCAGAATAGGCGCAATGACCATTTTCTGTTTCAGTGTGTCGAAGCTTCGCTGACATTCCTCTAACCATTGAAACTGACAATCTTTCTTTAAAATCTTCTCCATGGGTGTTGTTATCTATGCATAACCCTTAATGAAATTTTTGTAGTATCCAGTATGTCCCAGCGCAGTGCGCAGCTATCTAACCGAAGTAGGAGGGGGTAGATCGATAATGATGGCAATCTTAGAGGGATCTACCAACAACCCCTACTTACACACAATATGGCCTAGCAGAACTCCAAAGGGTGAAAAGAAGATGCACTTTTTCAGGTTCATGGCAATCTAAAATTGTCTGCACTTATCTAACATTAGTCTTAAACATTCAATATGATTTTGTAATAAGATAAAAACAGTTCAATCATCAAAATATGCTTCCAGAAATTTATGTAGAAATTCCTTGAATGCTTCTACCACCACCCTGGAAAAGATGGTTGGTGCATTCTTCAATCCAAAAGGCATCATTGTGTACTGGTAGAATCCCCATTCCATTGCAAATGTGGTCTTATGGCGATCTTCCTTAGCAATGTTGATCTGGTGATAACCTGAAAATCCATCTGTGATGGAGTAAACCTCTTGTCCTCCTACATTATCTAACACTTCATCAGTAAATGGTGTAGGGAATGGATCATGTAAACATGCATCATTCAATTTGCTCAAGTCTACACATATTTTAATCTCTCATGTTTTCTTATCTTGAACCACCATAGGGCTAATCCATTATGACTCTTCAACAAGTTCTATGATTCCTGCTTCCAACATTCTATCTAATTCAATCTTGACTTTCTTCTTATATTTGGGATTTAGTCTGTAGGGTCTCTTCTTGACTGGCCTTGCGTCTGGTTTCAAGGGGATTTTCATTTATCCCATGGGCCCTTTAATTCCCTTCATGTCAGTGAACTTGGTTGGAAACAAGTCCTAATATTCATGCAATAATTATGCGATCTTATCAATGGTGGCATCATCCCAATAATATCCAATGTTTTCTAGATTAGGTTCTTGCTCTATCACAATATTGACTTTCTTGATTTTGATTAGTTGTCCAATAAAAGGTAGTTCGACTCATTGTCCTTCTATGTCTCTTTGTCCTTCTTTTTCTTCAATGTTCACCTTCCTAGGGTCATCATCTTCATCAACATTGACATTGTAACAACCCTGCAATTTTTAAAGAGGTGCAGTACATTCATCCTCTTCTTGCTTCAGAGGGAGGTTAGGTGCCTCCTCAAATACTCTCTCTTGTACAACTTGTAAAGATAGATATACTATAGGGTACTGAATTTCAAATAAAAATATATCTACAAAGTTCTGAGTCATACTGTACCAATCTGTAGTGGTGAGGCCTAGTTCTTCTTAAAGATACCAATTGATAGGGGTTGTGTCCAACGTGTTAATGAATTTATGCACCCACTAATATTGAGGAATTTTTCTCTAGACCTCCTCACAACTTTTCACATGGTCCTCTGGACATATTTTACCTGTGTATCTAACCTCGCACCCTTCTACTTGTTCTGAAAAGAGCATTGTCACCAAAGTGCGACATTGCACCCAGTCCGTGATGTTCTTCTTGTGTGTCCCCCACCATATTTCTAGCATTGATTTCAAAGATTCATCCAATTCCAACAGTCTTTGTTGTACTGGTACAATTTCTTAAAATTCCAATAAGAAAGTTTCTAAATGATTTATACCATCAAATGTGGGAAAATTACTAACCTCTGTGCCAATCCAGCGAACTTCCTTAGTCAATCTAGCACATCTCCTTGTAGAAACTTCATACATTTTGTTCTGCTAGTTCTCTAGTTCTTCTTTTGAATTTGATGAGCATGTGTTGTCACTTCACCGGCTTAAATTCCCATCTGTTGTAGGGTTAATGTAATCATGTTGTCTTTTAGTCAATTTGTATATATTCTCTAGCTCGTATGCACGATATTCTTCTCTGATGGATTCTGTGTATCTTCAACCTTCGTCAGGATCCATAGGTGCAATGACCCTAAGGCCATCACCTTCAAATGTCATTCTTATTTTCTTTAAGTCAACAACAGTAGAATTATTGAAATCCCAATAAATTCCTAACAATGCAGGATAAGGACAGCTATCATCAACTATCTCAATTACTTCAAAGTCTACAAACATTCTTACCCCATCGATGTCCACAGGGACATGCTCCATCCTTCCAAAGGTTCTTACTGCTTGTTGATTAGCCATCCTGAGCCTGATAGGGGAATAAATAAACTTAGGTTTTCCCATCAGTGCCCAAGTCTGCTTTGGCATAACATCGACTTATGATCCTAAGTTGAGGACCACATAATCTATATCATAATATCCACTCTGGGAATTAAGGTGTAGTTCCTTATTTGTCCTTCTCTTTCTGGATACTTGATGTACTACTCTATTTAGTAGAGGATCCATCTTGCCTATCTCATACTGTCTGATCAAATTGTGTAACTCTTGTACATCTCTTTCATCCTTAATCAAATTAATGCAAGTACATACGAATTCCATAATCTTTCTTACCTCTTTTCCTTCTCTGGGCGAAGCAGACTTATCAAATGCTAGAGGCATTCCATATTCTTTTACTTTCGATTGTGTCTTTGATGAAGAAGCCTGATCTCTTCCAAAACAAATCTTACCTCTTCAAATGTCTGCATTTCTTTCCTTGGATCAAACACTTGTGTCTTCTCTATATCTCTTCTGACCCTTGATTCTTCTGTAGTCTTTCCTGGGGTCACTCTATCTTCTCCTGTAATAGAACCTCCTCTAGTGATAACATTGACTTTGGGATCCTCTCCACGAGGTTCTGCTAAGATTAGTTGTACTTGTTGGTTTCCTCCTCGTCTCTCCTGAAGTTTGGCTAATAGTACGGGACAATCTTCAATGACATGTTCAAATGAATTGCAATAGTTGCAAGTGGTACAAGGGTTCTGGAAGTCCCTTTCCAAGTGACATGGTTGCGCGTAGTTATAACAAATGATCTGAACTAAACCTTGACCCATGCCTCCTCCTCGTCCTCTTCCTCTAAATCCACCGTGAGGGTTGAAGTTTCATCTTCATGGGGAATTAAACTACGTAGTATTTCCTTCTTGTTGCATCTCTCCTTGAATTATATATGTATCTCTTTACCTTTCATGCAATAGATCATAAGCTACATAGTCCTTCTCATCATGCCCCACAGATTTACAGAATGCGTAGTAAATATTTGTAGGTGTTTGAACATATGTTTGCATGTAATAGCATTCACCAGGGCAATGTCTATTTCTACATACCTCGCACCAAGGTAGAGTAACTTGCTTCAAAGGGCTCAAAGATCCAGAGGCCAAGTATTCATGAAATAGGGGGCAATGCTCCTTATCATGGCCTTCTGATTTGCATCTAATATACCAGATGTCTTCTCTTTTATCTTTTCCCTTGTCTTTCTTCATATCTTCAACCTGTAGAGATAATCTAGTTAGTTGACTCAAAATCTAACTCATACCTGAGTTGGATTCTCCCATAGGGGCTGACTCCAGTTTTATGGTGATATCCAGCACCTCAGCCTGCGAATCAACATTTTGTTGCATCAGAGGGACTCTAATGTGTGGTAGGAGGGTAGTAATGAACCATTCATTGTTCTTCTCGTCTGGGATCTGAAAACTCAATCGGCTTGTTAAGGTCTTAAACCTATGATCAAACTCCCAAACAGGTTCAACTAATTTCTGCTTGATTTCTTTCAGTTTCGTAATGCATTGTGACTCCGACTTGGGTTTCTTGAATTCTTCACTCAACACAGCCTTGATCTCATTCAGCGGTTTAGGTTGTGCAACTCCATTAACAAATTTCATGTACCATCTCAGTGTGCAATCTCTCAAGGTAGTACTAAATTGAGCTCTCTTAACTACTTCATCATTGACTTTCTTAATACTCCATATAGCCTTGCATAAAAACCAGTGTTGATCAGGATCTTCAGATCCATCTCCCCTAAAGATAGGTAGCCTCATTTCATCTGCCATAGATCTTCCTAGGTTTCCTAACTGAGTATGTATTGAACTGCTAGTAACAGTTCTCTGAGTGTTCTGGTAACTCTGGCTACTCCGGTTACTTAACGTTGCTAAAACAATAGGAGGATTAATAGTACTTACTTCAACAGTCTGCGCAGTTCTTGAAGTTTTTGGTTCTTCTCAGCGAGGTTATTTCATCTTCCCTTTCTCTGCCCTAGTGGACTCTGAGTGTTCCTCGTTCAATAAATTTTCTTCTTCTCCACTATAGAACCCTTCATATTTTACTAGTGGTTCGTGATTCTTCTCAAACAGGTTCACTAGAGGAACCTCTCTGAAGGTCTTCCCACTACGTGTATGTCCAACCTCTATGTCATTGCCATTGTCTGAGTTCTTAAACATTATATTTTCAATCTGACCAACTACTGTATCTTCAATATGTTATTCTCATGCAATAGCATCTTGATCTTCAACTTCAAAAAGTGTAAAATTTTTCCTCTAGGTCCTTTAAAGAAATATCTCTATGCTTGGCTATATGACTCTACTATGTCAATAAAAAACTTGGTAATGTACCCTCCAATGGTGTTATCAAACAAGTGATCTACTTCTCTTGACACAACGTTATCAACTCTCTTAACCTTCTTGATCAACACCAACGTCCAAACCACAGATGGTCTAGATATGATCTCAAACTCGGTATCTGCTAATCTAGCTAACCACTCACATAGCTCCTTATGAATTCCTCCAAAGAATATCTCGTGTATATCAGTAAATATATACTTTCCCAACTAGTCTTATGTACTAAGATTAAGGTTATTTTTCTAAGCTTATACAAACTCCTTTTCTTGTTCTTCTATCCACTTCTTAATCTTTGTCTTCGATGGAAACCACCTTGACATTCCCTCAACAATATCCCAGTCCCAACAACAGAACCATTTGTTGGCGTAGGGGCAGACCCAGGGTTCAGCTCTAACAACACACCAACAAGCCCTAACTACTGGCCCTTTTGGAAACACCTACGAAGCAGATGCAGTCTCACCCAAAGTATAAATAGGGGGTTGTAGGACACAAGTGTCTACAACCAGAGGAAATACAAAGTGGATTCAAGGCAACAACACACAACAACCTAGTTATTATTTATCTTCTTTAAGCCTACTACGTGAACTATATCTCAAATATAACATAATTATGCAATAACAGAATAACAGAAGGAAAAAGAACACAACATCAATCAAACAGAACAACAAGATATACGTGGTTCACCCTCTCCCTAGGGCTACGTCCACAGAACTGTGTTTCTTGATATTATGTGAAAACATACATTTCTATCTGCGCTCTTAGCTTGCAGATATCTCTCTTTCTCCTCTTCTCTCCCCTCCCTATGCACCCTGATGTAGGGTTTATCTTCATACCCAGTTGAATATATTACAACACCAGAGTGTGCTCACACACAACACTTCTCTCTCACACAAAAACAACAAACATTCTCTCAACCCATAATGACCAACTCAGAACAAACAACAACGAACCCTTCTTTTCTCATCTAGGTTCTTATTTATATGTTACAATAGCTCTCAGACATCCTTAGGCTGAAACTTAGGCATCAAAACCCTAAATACCAAAACCCTAGGTCCACTTTGACCCACATTTTCTAGGCTTCGCCAACCTGTCTTTCCATATTTCCCGTGAGGTGCTCCAAAGCATCCATTGGTGGATTTTCCCGCTTGTTGAGTTGTCCATGAACCTTTCTCCTTGCTAATATGTTATCCTAGGTCTTATCGTCCAACGACTTGTTTTCCCTTAATTAGCTCCTTCTTTTCTGCTTCTTTGACCACTTCGACCCATTCTCAGTCAATGTTCCTTCCGCGCAGTTCGCACTTCATCTTTTCTTTTCCTTTTTCTTCCCTTTCTTCCTTATTCCATAACCAAGGGCCAACGGTTTCTTTTCTTATCGGAGAAATCAGGATCTACTTACATTATCACAGTTACTTGGTACAAGCCTCTGCATCTGAGCCGAAGCATAATTTTTGGCTTCCACTCCAACTAGTTATGAGGCATGAGAAGTATTGTCGATGAATAATTCATATTTTATGTGTTCTTAAATCTTCAGTACCTGCAAAAAGAGTTTGGTGTGGCTTTTTACTATCAATCTGTCAAATCTGATACAATGTAAATGTGTTGAACCTGCACAAAATAGATCTATCTAGCAAATGACATACACAATTTGCAAAGAAAATAGGAGAAAAGAGAAGCAGGAGAGAAAGAATGGAAGAATTATCATTAACAATGTTCCACACACAAAGAGTGAATAATTTGCAATAGATATAGGCTACGTGAGTAACTAATGCGACATAGTAGTGATCTAGAGAGATATAGACACTCACTGACAGACATTGGAGTGAGCTTCCACATAATCCTAGTTAATCAATTTGTGCAATCATCAGTTAACTGAGTCACGACTTCCATTAGTCGAACCAAGTGTAACTGACTCTAAACTGAAGAGGAACATCATATTTTGTAGGGGAATATTCTCTATATAGAGAATATTCTCATATAAGGAAGAGTTCTCAACATTATATTGTAAAACTTAGGAAAATAATTATAGGTGAGTGTGTAATATCTCCAATAACATATGTTTGACAATTTAACACCTTGTTAGGCTAGACACGGCAAACCATGGCATGGAATGGAAAGGAAACGTATGGAAAGAAATGGCATGGCATGGAAAGGAAAGGCATGGCATGGAATGACATGGAAAAGAAAGGCATATCATGGCATGGCATGGTAAGGAAATTCAAGGCAAGGCATTGCATGGAAATGAAAGGCATGGCATGGCAAGTGAAGGAAAGGTAAGGTAAGGCATGGCATGGCATGGAATGACATCTCAAGGCATAACATGGAATGGAAAGGAAAGGAAAGGCATGAAAAGGCAAGGCATGGAACGACATGGAAAGGAAAGGCATGGCATGGAAAATCAAGGCATGGCATGGCAAGGCATGGCATGGAAAGGCAAGGCATGGCATGGAAAGGAATGACATGTCAAGGCAAGGCATGGCATGTAATGGTAAGGAAAGGCATGGCATGGAATGGAAAGGAATGGAAAGGCATGACATGGAAAGTGAAGGAAAGGAAAGGCATGTCAAGGAAAGGCATGACATGGAAATGAAAGGCATGGCATGGTATGGCATGGAATGGAAATGAATTGCATGGAAAGGCAAGACATGGCATGGAAAGGCAAGGCATGACAAGAAAAGGGGAGGCATGTCATGGCATGGGAAGGAAAGGCAAGGCATGACATGTCAAGGAAAGGAAATGAAAGTCATGGTAGGGCAGGGAATGTTATGGCATGGCATGGCATGGAAAGGAAAGTCATGGAATCACATGGAATGGAAAGGCATGGCATGGAAAGGCAAGGCATGGAATGACATGGAAAGGCATGGAATGTATTGGAAAGGCATGGCAAGGCATGACATGGCAAGTAAGGACAAGGAAAGGCATAGAATGACATGGCAAGGCATGACATGGCAAGGCAAGGCATGGTATGGAAAGGCGTGACATGGAAAGGAAAGGTATGGAAAGGAAATACATGGCATGGAAAGGAAAAGAATGACATGGAATGGAAAGGAAAGGCAAGGAAATGCAAGGCATGGAATGGAATGGTAAGGAAAGGCATGGCTTGACAAGGAAAGGCATGGCATGGAAAGGCAAGGAAAAGCAAGGCATGGCATGACAAATCAAGGAAAGGCATGTCAAGGCATGGTATGGAAAGGCGTGACATGGAAAGGAAAGGTATGGAAAGGAAATACATGGCATGGAAAGGAAAAGCATGACATGGAATGGAAAGGAAAGGCAAGGAAATGCAAGGCATGGAATGGAATGGTAAGGAAAGGCATGGCTTGACAAGGAAAGGCATGGCATGGAAAGGCAAGGAAAAGCAAGGCATGGCATGACAAATCAATGAAAGGCATGTCAAGGCATGGTAAGGAAAGGAATGGCATGGAAAGTGAAGGCATGGCATGGCATGGCATGCCAAGGCAAGGCATGGCATGACATGGCATGCCAAGTGAAGGAAGGGAAAGCCATGGCATGGAAGGGAAATGCATGGCATATAAAGTGAAGTCAAGGAAAGGCATGACATGGAAAGGCAAGGCATAGCATGGAAAGTGAAGGAAATGCAAGGCATGGAATGGCATGGAAAGGAAACTCATGGCATGAAAATTGAAGGCAAGCAATGGCATGGCATGGCATGGCATGGAAAGTGAAGGCAAGGTAAGACATAGCATGGAAAGGAAAGGAATGAAATGGAAAGGAAAGTAATAGCATGGCATGCAATGGAAAGGCAAGTCATGGCATGGAAAGGAAAGGAAATTAAAGTCATGGAAAGGAATGGCATGACAAGGCAAGGAAAGCCATGGAAATACAAAACTACCATAACAACCATAAAATGAAGAAAAAATTTCAATAATTCATAAATCTGAAATGTTTGTTCAACTATTCCTTTTGCATACCTATGGCCATTCAAGTAGACCATGAGGATCACTTATAATACTTAATTTCTCCATTAATTTTTTTTGCTCAGAGTAACGCAAGAAGTATCATACCTTTGAGGATTTATTACTTGTAATTGTTTGCAGTTGGAGGTTTGTACCAAAAAATAAGTTTGTAAATTGATATACTACTTCACCCTGGTCTATAATATTGAAATACATAACCACCTTTCTTTCATGTTCTTTCATCCTGTGTCATATATTCCCCTTTAATAACCATCGACCCAATCGAAAATTCAATGCCTAAGGAGTTTGTTACTGATCACATGAGGGTCTAATTTCCCTATAAGAAATGTGTTAGTTCATAATCAGTGCCCCATTCATTATCTCTTGGGGAAACCATTGTGTATATGTACCCTACAAAAAATKGAGTTCCAACATGTGAGTCCACTAAATGACCAAAGCATAAAACATTGATGCTAGTTATTCAAAATTTAATCAAAGGTTTTAGTAAACCTGGTAGTACGAGATCTGAGACATGATCATAATCTGTTGAAATACATGATTGGTCCTCCTCCAACTGGGATAATTACATAGTTATACATTTACCAATGGGGAGTGATACACACTCCCATTTATCATCCTAGTCTATCAATTCACAATAATCCCATTCATTACTACTACATGGACCACATAAGAAATATAGTTTTCTCGTCCATATTTCAACTATTTCATTGTCTTATGTTCTAACTAAATGGAATCCACGAGTTCCCTGGATTGTTTTTCATTCATACCACTGTGATCAATTTACATCGACCACCTCCCAAAAAAATCTATGTACTTGTCCTTAAATATGTGATTAGTCTTCATGAGTTCATGTTCCCTCTCCCATTACTGTAGAAAACCATTCAAAAATAGATTTCTCATCTCGAATGAGGGAAGTAGTTGTGAACTTAATTTCTTTCCTATGTAATGATTTGTTTATGCATGCACCTGCTCTATGATGCTCCCCTTTCCCATGCATGCACACAAAATAGTTCCAAATGTGTGGTACCTTGAATTTTTTGTGCAAAATACACGAGCATTTTTTAACTGGCTTGTGCAACCATATGATGAAATCCAATGTTGATACATCTATATTTTCTTCTCCTTAAGGTGATTTTAGAACAGTTGAAAGAAATATTGTACATAGGCTAAGTCATGGCACTGATCATCACTTATGTAGAAGTGATACTCCTTCAATATAAAAAAAAATTCTTCATTACTATTTGTCCCATTCCTGTATCTAATATGGACCATTATGTTGACCTACTCTGAGTGATAATATTGGTTTTGAATCTCATTTTGCGGTTGAAGGGTGTAGTTCTCAGAAAAATCAACCACTGATAATATAGTAGCAACAAGAAATGTATCTTTGCATATTCTAAAATGCTTGTCCTTCCATTGAGCCATATGCACATGATGAACATATTGTTGTGTATTTTTTATGAAGTCCTTCATGAAGTCACATACGCATACCTGGGAAGTCACCAATTGTATATTTTTTCTTTCTTGTCCTCCATCAATATCATATGCAACATATTTAAATTATTGCAAGGAAACATCCTTCCTCCCCATTTCATACTCATCACTTACATGGATGCACTTGCTCAGTAATGTCATTCCACTACACCAGGGGCATGTCCCATCTAAGAAATTGTTTTGATAAAATGTACAACCCGTTGGCCTTGTACACAAGATGTTGCGAATAAAGTCTTTAGATGACGACGACAGAAATATAACTAAGCATTTCTACAAAAGGGTGTTCTACAAAACACAAAATATATATGTGTATGTGTGTGTGTGTCATAATAATAACCATACTCAATGTGATATCTACAAGAACATGTCTTACGAATTGTGTTTATTCAAAAATACCAAGGCTTGCATTTATGGAAAGATTTTTGGCCCAGGTTAAGTGCACTATGTACTATCTTGAATATCTCATACAATTTTTCCTGTGTAATGTCAATAAAGTTTTTAATATGGGGTTCATGGTCCCTAGATCCCCTTCTCAATTTTAGTACATATTTTTGGTTGGAAGAAGGTACTAGTCCCTTAACTGCTCCAATTAATTTCATGTTTGAACAAGGTAGCCTACCAGTGAAGGCCCACAAATCTATTGGGCCACATATGTTGAGGCTATCTCATCTATGAGAATATGTTCTAATGGTTTTGAAATTTTATTTCATGAGATGAGAGGTTTGTTGTAGAAAATGATGTTTTCTTTTGATCTTGCTAACAATTGATTATGACAAGATGCGTTGGGATGCATTGTGGTCTTTAGAATGAGATTTATTACCAATTATTTGAACATAATATACAAGGTTTCTAATGATATGATGACTTGTTTCTAATCTTTTTACTATTTTAATGCCTAAAATTCTCCCAACAACAATCAAACTTCTAGATTTTAACAAAGCCAAAAATAATAAACATTTAGCAGCATCGAATTTTTGTTCAAAATATTCTTTAATGATTTTATAATAATGATAACGAATAGTACATATAGGTACTTTACCTTCAAGTGATGCTAGACCACTTTCATTAACCTAAATGCATTTAGGAGTTATTTTCTGCACAATGATCAATCTAGGTAGGGACGATGAACTCCTATTATGGCACTCTTGACCTCCCTACTATGGAGTTAACAATGTTGCAGTTCTTGTTCCTTCAATCAATGGC
>SNQJ01S0029978.1:40921-61982 GCA_010110895.2 Picea sitchensis
CCAGAAGAACCTCATCTCAATAGAGGTCGTCAAGCAGTTGGTATTGTCGAATACACCACACCCACAACCATACAACATCGGGTGGCTTCGCCAAGGATGAGATCTTCATGTCAGCCAATAGTGTCGATTGTCATACAGCATCCAGTCCTTCAAGGATGAGGTATTATGTGATGTTTCCCCACTGGATGTCTGTGATGTTCTCTTGGGCCAACCATATGTGTGGAAGCACCATGTTGTTTATGAGTCTCGACCCCATAGTGTCATTGTTACTTGGGGGGGTTATCTCTATAGAATACCAGAGGTAGTTCTGACTACTATTCCACCTAAAAAGTGCTGCAAGGTAGTATCTCATTTGCAAAATTCAGCTTCTTCACAATTTGTTCAAAAGGGGAACAAAAGGACACTGCAACCACTACAACCTCGCCCCAAGCACCTTCTATCAAACAGAAGCAGCTTGACAGGGTTGCAACAAAGAGAAAATATTCCTTCTGCACATCATCCTCTCATGTAGCCTGACTTGTTGAATAGCCTCAGCCTCAACAGGTTCGTGACAAACTTCCACAAACTGAGCAGTGCGACGTCTCCAACAAGGAAAGCATCTCACCAAGATGCAGATTCAACAAACGCTTTTCCCTCTCCCCTGGGAACTCAATGCAATGGATACCATTGCTTCCTAAGGAGGGAGGATTGATCTAGGTGAATATCGGTGGCCACCCACCTTTTCCGACTAGCTCAAAACAGTTTTTTGGCAATTTACTATTTTTAGCAGTTTTTAACTTCTGGGGCCATTTTGAGGGCCCAAATGAAGGTTTTTCGAGATCGATATTCTCAATTATATTTGAAGGGATTATTGATCCCCCAAAATGAATCTCCTCGGCGATACCTTTCAAACTAGCTATCACATGCCTAAAATGGAGATCGTATGCAAAAGTTACAACCCCGGGAAGTTGATGTACTCACTTACCCAAACGGGGCCCACGTGACTTTTGGCGCTTCATCTCCTAGGGTTAGGTTTTTGGATGTCTAGGGTTTTTGGCATTCCAGTATATGGTAAAAATGCCTTCGGAGCCTCATTGTAATCATCTTCTTGCAAATGCGAGTAGCCGTCACATCTCTTCTCAGAGATAAGTTGCCACCATTCTAGCGAGTCTTTCACTCTGTATTTTTACAGTCTCTGTACATTTATTTCATTAATAGAAATTGTGTATTACTGTATCTCTGTGTTTATGGTTGCATCTATGATATATTTATGTTATATTATTGGATATACGCGATATCTCTATGCATTTCTTTATTATATCTCCTCTTTCAATTCGTGCCGAAAATAATCTGGATCACTAATCCTCTCATCATGCTCTATTTTCATGTTATTATTAACAATGTTTATTCACTACAAAAAAACAACGCTTTTTGCAGTGAAATTACAAACACGATCTCATCAAAGTTTTCAACCTCTTCACCAATTTTGGATCAAATCTCCCAAAACCTCCAAGTATTTCGCCAATTTTTTCAAAGCCTATGAATTCTTAAATAAATATTTGTTAAAGTATTCTAGAGTTTCAACTATCGTGCGATGAAGTCTCACTTATTGTTTTTGTTAGAAATTCTTTGGTCTCTTTAATTGTGTTTGAAAATGTCAAAAAAATTCAAATCCCACCTTTGCTTTTCTAGTGCACTCAAGCATTGAACTTTGGTGAAGTTTTGTAAAATGCCATTGTTTTTTTTATTGTCCTCCTTTTTCAAGTTTTTATCATTTTTCCAATATCACTTTATAAAGAGTTTTTAAATTTTGGCAAAAGAGTATTTTTGGGTTTTTCATGCATCAAACCCAATTTTTAAGTCAAACTCATAAAATCCCAAGCCAACACCATTAGGAGCTAAGGCATAAATGTAACACCCATGTTTCCCCCAACTTGTAATTAATCATTAATTAGTATTACCATGTTGTGGCATGGGAACAATGTAAATTTGTTATTGTTTAATTTCCAATCACTGACTGTGGGGCTGAAGACTTGAAATTACTAGCCATGATATCACTAGAGGAAAGAATGTGAAAATGATAAAAGAGAACAGTTAATAAGAAAAATATTGGTGGTTGAACCCTCAACCACCCCCATGAATGGAATCATGGTCTAGTTGTAGAAGGTCAACCCGAAGTACCACAAGGTCTAGTAGACCCAAACTAACCCAGGTTTCCTTCTGACGGGAGGAAACATGATATGAGACATGTGTGTGCAAGGCACACAAGATAATATAAAGAGAAGAGTGGAGAGTATGAGGAACACTCCAGCAGAGAATGAGTCGAAGAACACAATCTTGATGTTGAGGAAGCATCTGATAAACCTCTTTGAGTTCGTGACATAGAGAGAAATATCTGAGTATGCATAGAATGAGATCTGAGCAGAAAGCCGTGATCTTGATGTTGAGGAATCACCTGATAAACCTCATGGAAGATGTGAAAGAGAAAGGATCGTTGAGAATTGGCATAAATTCCCTAGTGATATCATGGCTTAGCATAGGGGTGGCCAGAGTGATAAGAATGAATTCCTCTAAGCCTATGTTTGGGTGGAAAGGCAAACACCCATTGTCAGTTAGTTGGCTACAACCTGTAATAGATAAGTATTCTCATATCATTTGTATTTAAGAGGTAACTGTGAATTAAAGTTGGATATCCTATGAATGTTGCAGGAATGCGTATGTTTTCTTTATGATTAGACTGTATCCCTCTATATTTTCTTAATTGTGTATTTAGGAAAGAAAGTAACTATATGGTTTGTATATGTAAATGCTCGAGCCCCATGGTGGCTCAAGTTAAAATAAATTAACAGTGATTTCGTCGACCTTGGGCATAGTTTCACGTGTTCTTGTCGACACTCCCAATGGTTCGGAGTCTCCTGGAAGAAGAAGTCGGTTAATCTCAGGAAGGATAGTGAGATTCAAGTATCGAAAGGGAATATCCTTTCATTAGGAAGATGAACGGATGAGGTTAGTTCAGGAGGAGACGAAGTTCTCCACGATCGTTGAATCTAGAGAAGGAACATGGGCGTTAACCCTTCGAGCCCTTCAGACTTCACGGGTCCGGCGAATTGAGAATATTTGTTGTACATGAGGTGAATCCCCCAAAGTCCCAAAGTTAATCTAGGTCATAGATATGAGGATGCCCGGGGACTATCCCGACCTTCAGATCTATGATATAGTCAGCCTGACATTGACCACTTCAGGAGAGAAAAGGTTTGGTAACACCAAAACTCCCAAAGTCTCAAAGTCATGAAGTTAATGTGGAACATGGATCTAAGGATCCTTTGGGATCCCTCATGACTATTCGATCGTGGGGATGCATGTATTATGTATAGATCATGTGGGGGGCCATGTGTCGAGTGATGGCGTTTCCAGGTGTCCCTCTCGGAGTGGCACACACTGGGACCCAAGGGACCCTTGAATGGAAGTTACGAGACGTAGATATCTGGGGTAATGTAGATACCCTCAAACCATCAGACTGAGGCTGTGGTCATCTCGACGTTGACCAACTCTAGGATAAAAGAGGAGTTTTCATTGAAAAACCACCGAAGAGCCGAAGCAAATATGAGTTGTCCAAGACAAAGGAGACAGGTGTCACCAGATCTTGCACTCTGGATAGAATTCACTCCAGGAGAGTCAAAGTCTAAAGGCATGATTATTTGTGAAGGTCGGAGTCCCGAAGTCATCCCAATAATCCATTGGAAGGGACGTGTGGTAGAAGATCTACCATTTCAGAGGAAATTTACTCCGGGAGAAAAGGGAGTGTGTTGAACAAGAACTCTCGAAGTTCGAAGAGTCAAAGTTCATCTGAACCATCCATTGGAATAGGATGTGTGGCATGATATTCATCACTTCAGAGGATTAATACTCTGGAAGAAAGAATGCGGAGGAGCATTGACCTCAAGTTGCCCGAAGTAGGTCAAAGGAAGGATATCAACCGTTGATCGAGGAAAACACATGGCACTCGATTAGTAAATCCAGGTATGGAGAGCTTTAGAGGAAAGAGGTGATTGGAGTGTTCGAAACTCCCAAACACCGAAGTCCTAAAGTATATCATAGTCGTCGATCACGAGGGACATGTGGTGCTCGATCTATAACTCCAAGTACGGAGTATTCCAGAGGAAAAAGTATTTGGAGTGTTCGAAACTTCTGAACATCGAAGTCCTGAATTATATCACAGTCGTCGATCATGAGGGACGCATCACACTCGAACTGTAACTCCAGGTACAGAGTAATTCGGGGAGAAAATACTTTGGATCATTCGAAACTCCCGAACGTTGAAGCCCTGAATTGAATTAAGGTCATCAAAATATCTGAGGACACACAAAGTCGGATTGTGAAATTCAAATATTTTCCACTCTAGAGGATTCACGCAATGGTTGTCTTGGCATCTGGTCATATACCGCATTCATATGCGAGTATAGATGGATGGAAGAACACGAAGAACTTGGGAGAGGATATCTACCATCTCTGAGCTCGGTTCGGAGCATGGAGACCGTGGTTGGAAATATTTGGAAGAGAAGAATGGAATAGAGACCCCGAATGGGGGTTTTTATTATCCTAAGAAGAGAGAAATTTTGACGCCCCCACCATGGGTATGTTAGAAATTGGTATCAGAGCAGTGCAACAACACTTGGCCTACTTGGGCTCATGCACGAGTTGTATGAAAATATTTCTAGAGGAATTTAAGGGGTAGCACCCTATCTTACCACATTCCTAAGAGGCTTATAAAACCTCTACTAAAGAGAGGAATGAGATCCTTTACTGTTGATATATGTTTTGAGAATTGGAACTGTATGTTGCTAATGTTCCCAAATAAAGAAGTTGACTTCACCATCCAATTGTACGTGTCATTGTATAGTCATAAGATTTGTTACCAAGTCTAAGATGAGCATGTGGAGAATATTACTTCCAAACATAAATCATCTACATAAGTTCCTTGAGTAGAAGGAGGCACATTTAAAATACAGTTTGGATTTTACCCAACAATATTGAATCATGCTAGTCTGTGACAAAGGGAGCCTAGCATTTCTTGGGAAATGATAGCCGATCCTACAGGAATGGGATTATGCTCAAGAACACTAATATTTAAACTAAAATATCAATGTGAACAAATGGAGAGGATCTGTAGCAGTAATGATTAATGCTTTAATGTAGACCTATTCAGTATCCCGGTGGGTTAGCCTCTTACACCCTCAAAGACTGGTCCACCATCTTTTAATATTTTAATATAAAGAGTTTCTTTTTGCAGGAAGATGGGGAGACAGCTCTGAAAAACTTTTCTCTCTTTTTTTTTTAGATTGGGATGGTATTTATGTTAGAGGATGACTCTCCTTTATGTATTCCTTAGATATTGTCCTGATGTAAGGGGTACTTAAGAGGACGTAGACTATCTAAAGATATGGTATAATCAAGCATTTTTAGTGTGTAGTGGATGGTACCATTGGGAAAGAATAGAAAGGTATCTTTAAGATCAATTCACTTTCTTCATTTTTTTTAATTTATAGTGATGTTAACAAGGCTAACCACTAATCAGAACTCCTTTTTACTTTTTAATAAATATACTTTACTCACTTACTCATGGTTCTTGGGGAAATTGTACGAGTAATATCTAATTTTTATAGTCAAGGTATCACTTCCTTATATCCTCTAATGGTTGAGGTTAAGAGAAACTTCCATTAAAGATGCCTTGAGAAAAAGAAGATATAAATCTTTGCAAAAATATGGCTAATTACAAAAATTCATATTTCAATTGATTCTTAGCAGAAAAAAAAAAAGGTTCAAACATAGCAATATTTTTGAAGAAAAATACTTCCCTTTTTATCTCCTTGAAATTGTCTACTCGTGGTGAAATAAATACCTGCATAAATCTCTAGAATTGTCTATCAACATACTTCAAATTATTTACATATGTACAGTCGATAATTCAGAAAAAAAAAATTCAAGAATAGGGGGAAACTTCCCCATATACTAAGGCCAATGTTTTGTCAGTTGTTTGACAACACATGTATTCCAAAAAAGGATGAACACCTTCAATAACCACTCACATAACCAGATCAAATATCAACACATCGATGTTTTCACATGGTAAAACCCCTACGGGGAAACATCCATGGCCCCAGCCAACGTGGCCACTTGGAGCAATTTATTAATGCAAAAGAAAAATACGATAGAGATATTTTACAATGGAGTTTCTCACAATGGAGCATCGACAAATGACCCTCCATGCTCTTTAAATAGAGATCATGGACCAATCGGGTGTTAAGCCACAGATCAATGGTCGTTAATATCGAGGAGAGTATGAACCGTTGGATCACTCTATGTCAGGAACATATAATGACCATCGGATTTCCTAACTACAAATGCATACTAATGCATACTAAAGAAACACACTTTTACCTAATGACATATTAGACCAAGTAGATCTTAACTAAATCCTAAGTGTCTAAATATCCTAACATCCCCCTTTAAGAACAACTTGGGATAGGATTGAAGGATTTACAATGTTGACACAATAGGAGAAGGAAGGAGGCATTAGAGCCTATCCCCCCTTAATGATATCTTCCTAAACTCCTAACATAGATCGAAGTTTGGAAAACTTCGCTTCTGTAAGAGACTTTGTGAAAATTTCTGCAACTTGATCGTCTATAGGGAAAAAGAGCACTTCAATAACTTTATCATTAATGAGATTTCTGATGAAGTGCATGTGTAGCTCGATGTGATTTCTGAGATGATGTTGAATTGGGTCTTTGGCAAGATTGATGGCACTCTGATTTTCGCACCAAAGGCTAGTTGGATGTTGTTGCTCGAATCCAAACTCTGAAAGGATTTTTCGAATACATAAAGCTTCCTGACTTGCATTTATGGATGTTGTTGGTGCATCAATATGTTCAATGTATATCTCACACTCATTTAAATGTCAATCCTGGATTTGTAATCGAAAGAGTCATTACACCATATGTGTCGAGAAAAAGTAACCTACCTAAGTCTGTTGCATATAGGAAATAATTAATAACATAAAAATCCTATTTCTAAGATTTCCAAATACTCCAAAATATTCTTTGAACCTAGCAGAGAAAAATAATAATGAAACTTAAACAATCAGTCAATCAAAGAGACATAATTCTAGAGAAACAAGTCTGCTCATTTCAGGCACTTGAATTGGAAAGATGAACTTTAAGAATATTGTCTCCTGTAACAATTAAAACAATCAATTCCAACCATTCAAAACAAAGGCCAACTTCAACCTCATGTAATTCAATCAAACCACCATAAGGGAGGTTCAATATCATTGAAAGACTTTATTACAGCACATGAAGATGAAATACAAAGCCTCCTGGTCCCTTGTGATACTAGGTCTATTACAATCATGAACAAAAATATCAATATCACACTTCAAATTAGGAAACAACTACCTTCAACATCCAAGAATGAAATGCCTATTCGATCTAACACTCACTTATTCACACCATTCCAAAAATGATTAACTCAATGCTCAATCTGGAAAATGGAATAAAGATCAATCACAAACACACTGTTGTAAACTACCCACACAAACACACAGAACGTATACAAGGAGGTTTACCTTAGTTGGGGCGGTGGGCCCTTGTCAATCCAACTAGGAACCTCTTAAGGAAATAACAGACAAAAACTTTTCACTCACATCCGATAATCAACATGAATATTTTATGTATTAATTCAATTGGTAAATTGGATCAACATTCTTTTACTCCATACATGACAATGATAAGTATTGTCTGGTTCTTGCAACACAATTTTACATTCGCTATTATCAATATCTCTTTATCATCTATACAACATTCCTTATATAAGGTAAGTTGATACTATCTATATCTATGGATAAACATTAAACAGTTTGAGAAATTTCTCTTTTAAGATTTACATCGAATTTTTAGGAATCAACTCCATCCTCATGACACGAAGTGCATGAGCGATGGAGTCTCTTGCAACTGGAAAAATGACTTGGTCGCTTCTATCCAACTATATTCTTGAAATATTCACCATTATTCTGGTCCAATCGGCGAATTCGGGAAACAGAGGTTCTGGTACCAGATTGCACACAGTCGTGAGTCTAGTACCGGAATAGAGCAGAGCAGGTAGAACCGAAATAGCACACGTCTTGGTACCGGAATGGGTTTGGTACCGGATTAAAGTTGTCTTGAGTACCAGAATGGATTCGGTACCAGATTACACGGTGTCTGGTAGTGTTGGATAGACTGCTCATAAATGAAATTATTAGGATTATACAAAATAAAACACTTTCAATCGAATTAATTTAAGAAAGTTAAAAAAACATGCTTTAAATCATCAATTATTTATTGTAGTCATGACATAGCTATTAGGAATCTATTTGGGGAGGGAGTAGTCTAGTATAGGTTTATAACAGAGGAAAAAAGCTTAGATATAATATAGGATAGGGCATTATCTTATATCAAAATAGAGACTCAACATTTCCCCCATCCTGAAGATACTGCATGTCCTCATGTAATGTTATCAAAACTGATAGCCAAAAACTTCCTGCACAATTGGACCCTCCTTTGTTATTCTTCGGATTGCAAAATGTTAACACCAGAAGCTTCATTCTTCAATTCCTTCTTGATCACCCTTTTGTAATGGACCAACAACAAGACCTTGTTAAGTTTGGTAGAGACCTCTTCATGCTTCTCTTTCAATTCCGCATTCTCTGCCTTGATATGCATGTCTAGTATTTTGTATTCTTCAACTTCTTGTTTCAATCTCTCAATCTTTGTTAATAATTGTTGTTCATTCAGGGGTTTGTCTGGGCTTGGTGTGAGTACTTCCTTAGCCACCATCTCTCGAGTCTCTTTTTCTTTCCTCAGACTCCTCAGACCCTTCATTATCATCTTTCCTCTACTCAGGGACCTGCCTAGACTCGGTGTGAGTGCCTCCTGAGTTACCACCTCTCGAGCTTCTTTTCCTTTCTTCAAATCCATCAAAGCCTCTGTTACCAACCCTTTCGTCTCACTTCTGGTTACCAGTCCTTCTATTTCTCTTGTGGCAACTCCCCAGCCGCTCTCTTTTTCTGGAGAACTTGAAATATCCATAGCTTCTCTTTGAGGAGAAGGTATGTTTGGAGTTGTCACCTATTTGGCCATACTTCTGGTGGTCATGCAAATGGGCGGCGAGGCTTTCTTACACTTGCCGAAAAGAGTAGGAGTTTCTTCAAATAGTTTCCTTTTCTTAGATTTACTGATAGGGGTAGGTCTGGACACCTGTTCCTCCAGTGTTGACTTGTCCTTTATCTTGTAGGCTTGAATTGTAAATTATGGGGTTTTCTTCTGCTGGCAAACCCGTATTCCTATCCTAGAAGATTGAGGCATGGGTTCTGGAGCTTGTGCCTCCTTTCCTTCTAGTTTCTTTCTATCTGTACTTGTCACCTTAGCAGTAACTTCAGAATTACTTTTCAATTCTTTAGAGGATTTCAAAGGGGGTTTTATATTTGACTCTAGTAAAGCCTCATGTTGGTCCGCCTCCTTCTTCTTTTGTTTCTTATGCTATGATCGTTGGTTGTTAGCACGCAGGACCGAGCTAGATGTTTTAGCTAGTGCAAAATTTTTCTTTCTTTGTAAATGGGAGTCAGGGGTCTTCTCTATTTGACTGGTTGGTTCTGATGACATTTCCACAATTGTTTCAACAACACTATCCGATTGACCACCTGGTTTCGAGCCCTCTTTTCGTCTTTTACCCCTTTGAACCGAGGTAGGACTTACTCTCTAGAATTGAGTGGATGTCTTCTTTCTTAATATAATAGGTTCACCTACAATTGATTTTTTTGTCATTGATTTCTCAATGGGCTGAGATGAGTTGGGAATAGCAGTGTCTTCTTTACCCCCTGATGTTATTTTTTTTTGTCTTTCTTTACTTTTCTGCTGGAGCCCTCACTATGTGTCCCTGCCTCTTGTGTCTCGACCAACTTAGATTTTTCTTGAGTGAAACTCTGTTGGAGTAACCGCTTCCAACTACCCCCATGTATTTTTAAAGCATGGACAACCAGAAGTTTGATTAAACCATGATGATGAAGGTTGGTCTCAAGTTTCTTGGAAACTGACCTCACTCCTCTTGCCATTTTCTTTAAACTCGTCCATAAAAAGTGGGGAAAATTAATTTGTGGTCCTCCCTCGAAATGTGATAAAATATTTAAATGATAAATGAAGGTCATGACATACCTTCCCTCGCAGGTGAGGAATTTATGCAGACTTATAAGCATCATCAAATATTCTTCTTTAATATAGCTTCGAGGGACGCCCTTGGTCCAATCAGGGTCATGATGTTCTGGATCGAGGAATTGTTGGCAGATATTTTTGTCCACGATTACTCTCTTGAAGTATTTTTCTCTAGCAATCGGGAGACCCATAGCTTCTGCTATAGTAGCCTCTGTAATTGTTAACTACATATCCCCAAGCTGCACATTTTCTCCATCATATGTCTACGCAAAGACGAGAGAAATTCCCTCATGATGACCTTTAAATCTCTCCAAGAATGGCACCCACCATGCTTGTTCATATTTGTTCTTGCAAGCCTGATATTCTGTTGTTTCTCTATATATTTGAAATATAGGCTCATGCCTGTCAACCCCCATGCTAGCTTAAACAATTCTCTCGGGTGGATAAAGCACGGACAGAGGGTCAAGGATTGAGTACTGGATGATAGAGTATCGATTGGGAGAAACATACAAGGGATACAGAGGCATAGGGTGTTTGTAGATGGTGTAACAACAATGGTAAATAACACTCATCTAGATGGCGGAGCCATCCAGAAGAGTTCTTATGAATGGAAGTGTAGATTACAACGGTCACGTCAATACTCATGATGATATGGTGAGGTAGGTCGGATCTACTAACGGTTTCCAGCTTGGTGTTGGACGATATCCACGGAAGGATATGGTCATTATGATTGGGACTTGTGTATATGAAATCGGCGAGGATCATTACTTGATATGCTATGAGTCATGGTTCATGTATAGTATGACAACGAATTGTGGGGTTTATTTACCGGATAGACAGAGGGAGTATGAGTTTGATCTGATAAAATACATCATGACTTTGCACTCTTGATATTTCATAGGACACTTCCTCCTCAGGGAGGTGAGGTCTAAGATTTCTACAAAGATTCATGACAGAAACAGGGGTACGTCATGATCCAAGAGAAATCATATGTTCTAAATGCATATTTAGTCTAATTCCTAAATAATACAAAAAAAAAGTGTCAAATATGTATATCCTAGTACTAATAATTGGACAGTGACTTGGAAACATGATGAAAGTTATCCACCATATTCTTACCAGTACCGGATCACCTGTGTGTAGAATTTGTAGTTGATACGGGATTACCTGAGTGTCGGATCACATAGAGGTGATCATTGATGCGAGATAAGCACAAAAATGAACCTTTTTCTGGAGCTTAAAAATCTTAACATTGATTCTGGTAACAGGATTTATAAGAATAGCTGGTGTTTTGTGGTCAAATTCGTCTGGAAAAACACTGTAGTTGCCAAAGTATATAGAGGAATAATGCGGGAAATCTTTGTAACAGGAGGGTACTTTGTAATGGCCAGTGACTGAGATGACAGAACCCCTTTTCTTCTGGAACCAAGGTGACCATTATTTTGCTGGCATTTCCTCTTTTATTACAATATGATAATAATTCTAACTACTACTTTTCTATGGAATTTTATCGAGCCCAGATTAGTTAATGCTCGCCGGTATTTTCAATTTTATAGAGTCTGAAAAACTTAAAGGAAACTCTCTATACTGTCCCATGGATTTTTATTGAGCCCGGGTCAGTTCCTTCTCACCGGTATTTTCAATTTTAAAGAGTCTGAAAAACTTAAAGAAGACACTCTCTACTGTCCTGTGGATTTTTATCGAGCCCAAGCCAGTTCCTTCTCTCCGGTATTTTCAATTTTAAAGAGTCTGAAAAACTTAAAGAATACTCTCTCTCTGGTAGTGGTCCTCCTTATTTGTTTATATACATGAGAATACCACCAATTTTTCTTTTGTCTTTGTTAGTTAAAAATAAAGGAAAACTTCATCTCATGACACACCTATGTACAGAAAATGAATTTATACAATTTGAACTTACTAGAGTAGGTTAGCAGGAGGGGAAACCCTCTTGCTTACCAGTTGCATTTCGGAAGTCTGAAGAACATTTTTGACAAAATTCTCCTTTGAGAGAGGTTTATGATAAACCTTCAGTCGATGTCCATTTACAACAAGGGAAGTCTGATCTTCATCAATAGTTTTTATCCTCACTGACTGGAAGGACTTTTTATTAATGTACTTATCATGCCATGTGGTCCTTTGCTCTTGTATCAGAGTGTTTCTTTGTAGAGAATCATATCTTATCTCATCAAGCTCGTTCAATTGTAATAGCCTCTGTTTATGAGCTTCATTTAGGTCCATTCCTAATTGCATGGAAGTTCTGAAGGTCTTTACCTGAAACCCTATGGGTAGTAGTACCTGCTTCCCATACACCAACTCATAAGGTGTATGGCCTGTAGTATTTCTCCAGGTTGTCCTGTAGGCCCACAAGGCCTCAGGAAACCTATCAGCCCAGTCTTTGTGATGTAGTTGAACAGTCTTAGTGAGGATGGCCTCTATCACCTTGTTGGTTGATTCCACTTGGCCATTGGTTTGGGGGTGATAGGGTGAATATTTTCTTTGTTTGATCTTGTATTGTTCGGTAAGAGACTTGACCAAATTTGAGGTGAATTGTGTCCCTTGGTCAGTGACTATTTCTCGAGGCACCCCGAAACTAGTGAAAAATTCCTCAAAGAGAAAGTCTACCATATATTGTTCATTAGTTGAATACAGGGCCTTGGCTTCTACCCATTTTGTTACATAGTCTGTGCAAACTAATATGTATTTTCTTTTGCGGGACATGGGATTAATAGGCCCTACAAAATCTAAGGCCCATTTTTCAAAGGGTTCGATTACTACTTGGGCTTGGAGTGGAATTTCATCGACTGATGTAGGTTTTCCCATTCTTTGGCAATCATCGCAGCTGGCCACGTATTTCTTTGCATCTTTAAAAATGGTCGGCCAATAATAGCCAGATTGTAGGATTTTGTAAGTTGTCCTTTTGTCAGCAAAGTGGCCTCCACATGGGCCATCATGGTAGGCTCTGAAGATATCCTGCATTTTATCTTCCCGGACACATCTTCTGATTACCAAATCAGTTCTCGTTCGGTATAGGGTATCCTCATGCCACATATAATTGGCACTTAGCTAAATGATTCTCTGTTTTTCTCTGGATGTCATACCTTGAGGCATCTTTCCGATTACCAAATAGTTGGCTACATCTACATACCAAGGGGTGAAAGTGGAAATGGCGAATAAATTCTCATCGGGAAAATCATCATCTACTGGAGTACTGTCACCTGTATGGATAAGTCTAGACAGGAAATCAGCAACCAAGTTGTCTCTTCTAGGCCTATCTATGATATTGATATTAAATTCTTGTAGTAACAATAGCCATCTAGTTACTCTAGCATTTGTGACGGGTTTATTCAATAGAAATTTGATAGCTAAGTGGTCAGTGTGCACAAAAACTTTGTATCCTGTTATATAGTGTCTAAACTTGTTGATGGCATGTACTACTGATAACAATTCTTTCTCTGTGACAGTATAGTTTTCTTTAGCAGGTGAGAGGTTATTACTAACGAAGTATATAGCATAAGGAATATTCCCTTCCCTTTGTCCTAAAATATCTCCCAAGGCGGTATCTGAGGCATCTGTACAGATATGGAAAGGAAGAGACCAGTTTGGACCTCTCAAAGCAAGAGCACTTGAAAGTTTTGTTTTTAAGATCTCAAAGGAGATTTGGCATTGCTCATCCCAATAGAACTCATCATCTTTCGTTAGTAGTTTGAAAAGGGGAGCATATAGGTTTGTAAAATTTTGAATAAACCTCCTATAGTAGCCGGCATGCCCTAAGAAAATTTTGACTTCCTTTTGTGAACTAGGGATCTTAATTTGGGAAATAATGTCAATTTTGGCAGGGTCTACTCTTATTCCGGTACCGGAGATGTGGTGACCTAGAACAATTCCTTTAGTAAGAAGCATTCTCAATTTTTCGTGACTGAGTGAGAGGTTGGTCTCTTTACATCTAACCAGTACCTTCTTCAAATTATCCAATGCCTATTGGAAATCATCCCCATATACCGTGAAGTCATCCATGTAGACTTCCACACAATCATTGGTCAGATCAGAGAAAATAGCCAAGACATCCCTTTGAAAGGTAGCAGGGGCATTACATAACCCAAAAGGGAGACCCCTATAGGCATAGGTTCCCCAAGGATAGGTGAACGTAGTCTTATCTTGGTCTTCTGGTGAAATTTGTATTTGGTTGTAACCACTAAACCCGTCCAAGAAAGAAAAGTACCTCTTCCCAGATAAGGTATCCAAGACCTGATCTATGAAAGGTAAAGGGAAGTAGTCCCTATAGGTGGCCTTGTTTAGTTCTCGAAAGTCCACACAAATCCTCCATTTCCTATTTTTCTTTGTTACAATAACTAATGGGGAGACCCATTTTCTATCTGATATAGGGTAAATGAAATTGGCTTGTAGGATTTTTTGGAGTTATTCCTTTACTATATCTTTCAAGGTTGGGTTCATTCTTCTCTGGGGTTTTTGTATAGGTCTGATCTAGTCTTTAGTGTAAATATAATGCATACATGTATCTAGGTGGATCCCTTTCATGTCAGAGTAATCCCATGCAAATGCATCGGATTTCCCTTGGATCATTTGTACCAGCTTTTGTTGTTGATCTCTTTCTAGGTTGGCATTGATATACAGGGACTTTCCAGGACTGATTTCTACAGCTTGGACAACATATTCCTTGCCTTCCTCTACTTTTTAAATAGTGGCTATTGTAGAAGTGGAAGGGTGCCAAATTTCTTGAAATTCAGGGCTAAATATGTGTGTGTAATTAGGGAAAGAATGGAGATAGTCAATGCATGTCGAAGCAGCCAAGAATAGACTTAGGATTTGATCCTCATAGTGTTTGTGTACTCCTTTTACTTGTTCAAGTGTCAATAAGGACTGAGTACAGTCCTCCTCCCCATAAGGATTCTCCAACCAGAGAGGAACTTTAGTGGCTGGTTGGGTGGGGGGAAAAAGGATAAGTTTCTGACTTTGAGTGCCATTGGAAATTTTCATTTCTCCATATCAACAACTGATGAATGCATCAGCAGTGGCCAACCAAGGTCGGCCTAGTACCACTGGGTGTCCTGGTTTGGGGGATTTGGGATGGATTACCAAGAAATCCACAGGGTATTCCCAAGAGGCCAATGTCACTATTATATCGTCTAAACTTCTTGTTGGGGTGATGACTGACTTATCTGCAAGATCTAACAAGGTTTGTGCAGGTCTTAAGTGATCTAGTTGTAGTGTTTTCATAGTGTTTACTGACATCACATTTATTTTTGCCCCTAGATCGATCAATGTGTTAGGTAAGGCAACACCATTTATTTCTATGGTTACCACTGGGTTCCCTGGATCACTATACTTAGAAGGCATCTCTTTTATAAATTTGAATAACTGCCCTACCACCCGTATGACAGGAAGTTCCTTCCTTTTTCTCCCTGGATTTTTAATGCAAAGGTCCCTTACAATTTTAGCATAGATAGGTATGTCTTTAATGGCCTATAGTAGTGAGATATTTACACATATATTCCTGAGTTCAGTCTCTAGATTATGTTCTAGAGGTTCCTCAGTTTTATTTACAAGCAGCCTTTCTGGGTAAGGGGGATTCATTTCATGGGGTGTTTCTACTACAAGGGAGTTGGGAGAAGGGATTTCTTGTGGTTTTGGAGTGTTTCTTTTTTCGTTCAATGGATCAGTCATCTGTTCTTCTCTTTGAACCGTTTGGACATCTATTTGTTCTTCTTGGTTTGTGTGATTATGCACTTGTTCCTCTTAAATAACCATAGTGGGATTTGTTTTGTTTACAATCCTTCCTGATCTTAATTCAATTCCATTAAATGGAGTTGGCATTATTACATATGTAGGAAAGGTTTGTACTTCAACGTTTTGTATAGGTTGTGTCGGTCTGTTATTTGGGTTAGGGATAGGTTGTGCATGAATAGGGGTAGGTTGAGGAGGGTTTTGAATGGGTACAACTTGCATTGGTTGTTGCATATTTGGATTCATGGGTAGCGCAAGTGGTTGTTGTGGTTGTGGGGGTGGAAGAAGAGAAGGGAGGTTAAATCCTGGGATAAATTGTGAAATATTCGAAGGATATTGTGGATAGGTGGGAAAATTTGTTGGTTGAAAGGGGACATTTCCATATACAGGTCCTCTCCACCCCTGTTGCCAAGGTTGGGTTTTTGTTTACCACTGAGGATAAGACATGGGGGGTACCCATTTCTGTTGGGGGTATTGTGTAATTGGGTTGGAAAATATGTTGGGGTTTTGTTGTCTCCATGGTCTCCTAGAGGGGTAGGATGTCTCAAGTTCCCCTCCTCCCTTGAACATGGCCTTGAGTCTAGTAAGAGAAGGTAATTCATTGGTAGGATGGTCCTCTATAAAAATACCACAAATTTCTATAACATTGAGGGGGAATTCCTTTTCAGGGTGTTTCCTCCTACACTGATGACAGAAAATTGCTAACGCAACATTTTCTTCCTCTTGTTTTCTTTTAATTTTCATGGTATCTAGTTGGGAACTGATGGTGTGTAGGATATATGTTTTAAAGTTTTCCAATACATTTCCTAGCTCAATCTTCGTGACACCTCTGGATGTGGGTTTAGAAATTTTGTTGGTAGGGTCCCTTATACTTTTCCCCATTTTAGCTTGACTACGAGAGTATCTTTTACAATACTCTGCTATATCTGCAAATGGATTTTGGTATACATCCCCAGAACTCATGTTGTTTAATACTTCACTGCAATCGTCCCTCACACATTTTAGAAAAACAGTCCTAACTGTAGCTGTATCTAAGGAAAAATGCTTAGTCTTTTGGTAATTGTATAAAAACCTTTCTAGGTAGTCTTCTAATCTTTCCTCTTCTGATTGCTACATTTTGAATATATCATTCCTAGCGTCCCTAGGTCTGCAATAATCTTGGAATTTCTAGAGGAAGGTCTCCTTCATACCATCCCAAGACAAAATTATGTGTTCCCCTAAGCTCATTAACCACCGCAGTGCCGAGTCTTTTAGTGTGGCTGGGAAAAGTTTTAATTTTTGAGCATTATCTGTGTAGTTATAACTCCTGCACAATATTTCAAATTCAAATAAAAATGAGTCAGGGTCTTCTGTCGACATACCTCGGAAATGAGGAAGTGAAGATAATGGAAT
The DNA here is from genome assembly GCA_010110895.2 of Picea sitchensis. Classification (NCBI taxonomy): domain Eukaryota; kingdom Viridiplantae; phylum Streptophyta; class Pinopsida; order Pinales; family Pinaceae; genus Picea; species Picea sitchensis. The sequence goes on from SNQJ01S0029978.1 coordinate 58,279, forward strand.
GTTCTTCATAGCAATGTCTTTAGCCATATCTAGTATGGGGAACCCAAATGTCTCTGTTTCATTGGCTACGCTTCCCTCCTCTTCTGCCATGTTTCCAAGCAATCTGTAGGGAGGTGGTGAATTCTCTCCACTGAGTGATGGTTCCACCACTGGGTTACCTGGTATCTTTGGTGGTTCCAAGGTTTTGTTTGGCCTTCCAACAGCAGATGCAGCCTCTTCTATTACCACTTCTTTTCCAATTTCTCCTTTGGATGGGGTCGCCAGTGCTTCCTCCCTTCCTTGTTGCCTTATGTCTTTAATCTGAACAACGGCTTCAGATATAGTGCTTTTTGTTGTTGTTGCAATTGTTTCCTTTGAGCTCTCTCCTCTAATAATTTTTCCTGCACGAGTTTTCGATGAATTAGTATAAGGGGGGGGGGTTTCTTTGTTGTTTGTTTTTCTAGTTTTTCTGATATTTTAGGAGCAATAAATCTACCTTAATTATCTCGGTACCTACTCATAAAAAATTAAATCAATGAAAACGCAGATTCTTAATTAGAGGTAGGAGGAAAACCTGACTTTGGAGTAACCCCACCAAAGTGGATGCGCAGGTTCTTACCTTTCATCTTACCATCTTCTCCCCACCCCCAGATTATCCTCAAATCCAATCCAATACTTCATCAAATCAAAAATAAAAATATGCTACCTGTTACCATTTACAACTCCCCGACAACGGCGCCAAAATGTTGGTGCATCAATATGTTCAATGTATATCTCACACTCATTTAAATGTCAATCCAGGATTCGTAATCGAAAGAGTCATTACACCATATGTGCCGAGAACAAGTAACCTACCTAAGTCTGTTGCATATAGGAAATAATTAATAACATAAAAATCTTATTTCTAAGATTTCCAAATACTCCAAAATATTCTTTGAACCTAGCAGAGAAAACTAATAATGAAACTTAAACAATCAGTCAATCAAAGAGACGTAGTTCTAGAGAAACAAGTCTGTTCATTTCAGGCGCTTGAATTGGAAAGATGAACTTTAGGAAGCTTGTCTCCTGTAACAATTAAAACAATCAATTCCAACCATTCAAAACAAAGGACAACTTCAACCTCATGTAATTCAATCAAACCAGCACAAGGGAGGTTCAGTATCATTGAAAGACTTTATTACAGCACATGAAGATGAAATACAAAGCCTCCTGGTCCCTTGTGATACTAGGTCTATTACAATCATGAACAAAAATATCAGTCTCACACTTCAAATTAGGAAACAACTACCTTCAACATCTAAGAATGAAATGCCTATTCGATCTAACACTCGCTTATTCACACCATTTCAAAAATGATTAACTCAATGCTCAATCCAGAAAATGGAATAAAGATCAATCACAGACACATTGTTGTAAACTACCCACACAAACACACAGAACGTATACAAGGAGGTTTACCTTAGTTGGGGCGGTGGGCCCTTGCCGATCCAACTAGGAACCTCTTAAGGAAATAACAGACTAAAACTTTTCACTCACATCCGATAATCAACATGAAGATTTTATGTATTAATTCAACTGGTAAATTGGATCAACAGTCTTTTACTCCATACATGACAATGATAAGTATTGTCTGGTTCTTGCAACACAATTTTACATTCACTATTATCAATCTCTCTTTATCATCTATACAGCGTTCCTTATATAAGTTAAGATGATACTATCTATATCTATGCATAAACATTAAATAGTTTGAGAAATTTCTCATTTAGGATTTACGTCGAATTTTTAGGAATCGACTCCATCCTCATGACACGAAGTGCATGAGCGATGGAGTCTCTTACAACTGGAAAATTGACTTGGGCGCTTCTATCCAACTGTCTTCTCGAAATCGTCACCATTATTCTGGTCCAACCGGTGCATTCTGGAAACAGAGGTTCTGGTACCGGATTGCACACAGTCACGAGTCTAGTACAGGAATAGAGAAGAGCAGGTAGTACCAGAATAGCACATGTCTTGGTACCAGAATGGGTTTGGTACCGGATTAAATCTATCTTGAGTACCAGAATGGATTCGATACCGGATTACATGGTGTCCGATAGTGCCGAATAGACTACTCATAAATGAAATTATTAGGATTATACAAAATAAAACACTGTCAATCGAATTAATTTAAGAAAGTTAAACAGACATGCTTTAAATCATCAATTACCTCTTGTATTCATGACATAGCTATTAGGCATGTATTTGGGGAGGGAGTAGTCCAGTATAGGTTTATAACAGAGGCAAAAGGCTTAGATATAGGATAGGATAGGGCATTATCTTATATCAAAATAGAGACTCAACAGTTGCTCGGTACTCTGCTTCTACTGAAGAAAGTGAAATAGCCTGTTGTTTCTTACAGGCCCAAGTGACAGGTCTTGAACAAAGGATGAAAACATAACCTTTAGTAGACTTCTGACCATCAGGGTCACCGACCCAATCTGACTCAGTGAAACCAATCAATAAAGGAGTCCCCCTTGAACTGTAATGTATCTTGAACTGAACTGTACCACGAACATAATGAAGTATCCTTTTAGTTTCTTTCCAATGGATTTCATGGGGTAAAACCCCTAGGGGGAAACATCCACGTCCCCAGCCAACGCGGCCACTTGGAACAGTTTATTAATGCAAAATAAAGAGATTACAGAGAGATTTTACAATAGAGTTTCTCACAATCGATTATCGACAAATGACTGTCCATGCTCTTTAAATAGAGATAATGGAACAATCGGGTGTTAAGCCATGGATCAATGGTCGTTAAGATGGAGGAGAGTATGAACCGTCGGATCACTCTATGTCGGTAACATATCATGACCGTCGGATTTCCTAACTACAAATGCATACTAAAGAAACACACTAAGAAACACACTTTACCTAATGACATATTAGACCAATTAGATCTTAACTAACTCCTAAGTGTCTAAATATCCTAACATCAGTCGACATGACCTGTAGAAAATATTCTTTGGAAATGGGTATGTGATCAAGTTTGATTCAATGTCCATTCACTACGAAAGAGACTTTTCCATCGTCAATTGTTTTGATTTTAACGGCCCCATTATCATACACACTGGCTACCTCATAAGGACCCAACCACCGAGTGGTAAGTTTTCCTTTGAATTTTTTAAATCGAGAGTCAAAAAAAAAATCCCAATCACCAGGTTGGAAGTGTTTCTTCTTAATAAACTTGTCATGCCACTTGCTCCTTTGATTTTGAAATAATATTGTTCATTGGATAGCATCTTGCCTAATCTCATCCAACTCATTTAATTGTAGGGATCGTTGTTTCTGTGCCTCATCAAAGTTTAATCCCAATTGCGCGACAATATGGAAAGTCTTTACTTGGAATTCTATTGCTAGAAGTACTTGTTTTCCATACACTAGCTCGTAAGGGGTATGTCTAGTGGTGTTTCTCCAGGTTGTTTGATATGCCCACAAAGCCTCTGGAAGCCTATCAACCCAATATCGATGGTGTAATTGAACATTCTTGGTTAAGATAGCTTCCATAACTTGTTTTTTGGACTCTACCCGACCATTAGCTTGCAGATGATTGTTGGGGCTCAGAAATGTCGTATTTTCATCCACATTTCCCTTCACTATTCCTTACATTTCATCGCCCTATTAAACCTTCGTCATATCATTTTCATAAATACATTTGGGTTTCACATTATCATTTTCCACTTTAT
>SNQJ01S0029978.1:64258-75059 GCA_010110895.2 Picea sitchensis
TTTCTTAGATTAGTTTGATTTCAGCAACATAGATTAGATTAGATTAGTTCTACTTCAGTCCTGCACAAACAGTGCATGTGCTTCGTCAGTTTACGTACCCCGGGTTGACAATTAAATAGTTGGGCAAGTACTACAACGTTATTATAACGACATATATTTTGCCTAACAATGATGTGGAGAGGCCTTGTAGTGCTTGATCCCATATTTCTCCGTTAATTCTCTCATCAACTTGGAAGTGAATTGGGTGCCTTGGTCTGTAACAATTTCATGAGGAACACCAAAGAGGGTAAATATGTCTTCATAAATGAATTCAACAACAGATTTTTCGGTAGCCCTAAATAGGGCTTTTGCTTCTACCCACTTGGTGACATAATATGTACAAACCAAAATATAATTCTTCTTACAAGACATGGGTGAAATTGGTCCTACAAAGTCAAGAGCACATTTATCGAAAGGTTCTATCATAACTTTCGCACACAAGGTAATTTCGTCAGCTGATGTGGGTCTTCCTATCCTTTTACAGCTATTGCAACTCCTCACATATTTGGAAGAATCCTTAAAAACGCTAGGCCAATAGTAACATGAATGTAACACCTTATATGTTGTACGTTTGTCAGAAAAATGACCACCACATGGTCCATCATGACAACTTCATATGATTTATGGTGTCTCATCTTCTCGGAAACATCTACGAATAATCAATTCTAGACCAATATGAAAAATTTCATGGCCAACCCAAGAGTAGTTATCACTTTGCGTGATAATCCTACTCTTTTCATGAGGTGAAAAATGGGATGGTAACTTCCTAGTAGCCAATTAATTTTCCATGTCTACAAACCATGGAGTATTTATAGAGAGGGGAAAAATATCCTCATCTGGGAAACTATCATCAACAGGGATATCATCACCCATATGTTTTATGCGTGAAAGAAAATCATCTACCAAATTCTCCTTTCTAGGTCGGTCAAGGACGACGATATTAAACTCTTGCAATAATAGGAGCCACCTCATTACTCAGCCATTGGTAATGGGTTTATTCATAATAAATCTAATGGAAGAGTGATTTGTATGTACAAATACTTTGTATCATGTGATTTAATGGAGAAATTTATTGATGGCATGGACCACTGCCAAGAATTCCTTTTCGGTAACTGTATAGTTTAACTTGGCAGGGGAAAAGTTCTTACTCACAAAATAAATGGCATAGGATTGATGGTCTTATTTCTTCCCTAATACTCCTCCTATTGCAGTATCAGAGGAATCAGTGCATATGTGAAATGGAAGCACCCAATTGGCCCCCCTAAGAACTGGTGTCACGGATAACTTAGCTTCCATAGTTTCAAAGGAATTTGGCACTAGTCAGTCAAAAGAAAATAAACATCTTTTATTAACAATCCAAACATGGGTGCAACAATCTTTGTGAAATTTTCAATAAATCATCGGTAGTATCCGGCATGTCCAACAAAGCTTCTCACCTCTTTTTGATTCTTGGGCGGTGGAAGTCTCATGATTACCTCAATCTTACCAGGATCTAATTTAATCCCTTCAGATGAAACGTGATGTCCTAAGACAACTCCTTCAGTCAACAACATTTTACATTTGTCATGACTTAAGGATAGGTTCATTTCTTGACATCTGATAAGGACTTTTTCTAGATTATCTAGGGCTTCCTGGTAAGTATTTCCATATACTGTAAATTTGTGCATGTATACCTCCACACAATAATGAATAAGGTCAGCAAATATCCCTAGTACTACTCATTGGAATGTGGCAGGAGCATTACACAAACCAAATGGTAAGACCCTATAGGCATAGTTTCCCCAAGGACAAGTGAAGGTAGTCTTTTCATGATCCTAGGGTGCTATGACAACTTGGTTGTACCTACTATTTCCATCTAAAAGGGAGAAGTATTTATTTCCTGACAGGGTATCCAAGACTTGGTCAATGAAAGGAAGGGGAAAATAATCCTTTAGAGTGGCCTTATTAAGCTCTCGGAAATCGACACAAATTCTCCATTTCCTAGTTACTTTCTTTGGTACCACTACAAGAGGGGATACCCATTTACTTTCGGAGATGGGATAAATAAATCTAACATTCAATAACTTTTGTATCTCCTCTTTTACTATATCTTTGAGTTTCGGTTTCATCCATATCTGGGGTTTCCTAAYAGGTGTTACTTCTCCCTGGGTATATATGTGATGAATGTATGTGTTACGGTGTATACCCTTCATATCAGTGTATTCCTAGGAGAATTCCCCTGATTGTTCTTTAAGGACATTTACTAACTACTTTTGTTGGTRTGCATCTAGCCCGGAATTTATATGTAGAAATTTCCCTAGACTGATCTCATAGGGCATGGTATAATATGTGGCAGACTCATATATCTCAAAAATAAAATATGTCAAAGACAAAATCGATGGGTCCAACTATTCCTGAAATTTTTCCCCAAACATGTACTCAAATTGGGGAAAATATTGTGGAAAATCAACACACGTGATAGAATAAATAAACCGGTTTAGCACATTTTCCATTGTTTGCTCATGAAGTGCCCATGAATGATCACTTGGAAACATAGGTTCTTCCCAGACCTCATTCTCATATGGACATTCGAGCCACCATATATTTTCCATGATAGTTTGAGATGGTGGGTATATGGTGAGCTTCTGTATAGAAATTCCATTTGAGATTATCATTTCACCTTCTCTACAGCGAATAAATGCATTGGTTGTGGCCAACCAAGGTATTCCCAAAATAGCGGGATGCCCTTTGGTAGGATCCTTTGAATGGATGACAAGAAAGTCTACTGGGTACTCCAATGAGGCTAATGTAACTATGATATCATCCAAGATTCCTTCAGGTATAACCTTTGTCTTATCTGCTAATTCCAAAATAGTTGGGGTAGTTCTAAGAAGAGGTTTTAACTGTAATTCCTCCAAGGTAGTAACAATCATAACATTGATGGATTCCCCTGGGTCTATGAGAGTGTTTCCGAAGGGAACCTTATTAATGGTTATGGTTATTATGGGGTTCCCTGGGTTCCCATATTTTGCAACCCTAGGTTGCTCTGATATGTACTCAGAGAGTTCTCCTATCAAATGTACTATTGGAGGATCCTTCTGCTTCCTTCCTAGCTTCTTAATACACAATTATTTGACCACCTTATTGTAAATTGGAATGTCCTTTATGGCTTATAGCAAGGGAATTTTGACACAAATATTCTTCAATTCATTCAAAATGTCAAATTTTGGTCGAGTGGTAGGTTTCTCTATCGCTAATATTTCTAGATAAGGAGGGGCCTTTGTAATTTGTGAAGATCCATTTTGGGGAAGCTTGGGTTCCTGGTCTTTAGGAATGATAACATATTCCCACTTAGTGTCATTTGTGGGTTGTTTGGGAGTTTCATCTTCTTCTTCTTCCTGGATGACCACTGAAGGCCTCTTCCTATCCAGAACTTTTCGCAACCTTAGTTGAATATCCTCCAATAGAATAGGATAAATAACATACGTCGGAAAGTCTTGCATCTCAACATTGTGAAGAGGTTGAGTGGGTTTTTTATTAGGGTTGGGAATTGGTTGTTCCAGTAATAATGTCGGTCTTGGGGAGCTTGCATTCTGGTATTGTTGTGGAATAGGAGGTAAAGGTGGGGGAAAAAAACGTGGAAAAAGTTGTGGAATGTTCGTGGAAACTGGGGGTAAGTATGAGTGGGCATAGGGACAGGTGGAGCTTAAGGGTTTCCTTGGGTATGCCCTCCTCTCCATCCTTGTAGCCAAGGATGTTGATACTATGTAGACCAATTTTTCCATCTTGGTGAGTTCCACTTTTGTGGTTATTGATAATAAGGTGGAACTTGAGGTTGTAGATCCAGGTATGTAGGTTGACTCCTAGGCTTCCATGGACTCCTGGGTGCATAAGAGGATTCCCCAAGATCCCCACTTCTGTATATGGCTAACAAACTAGGTAGTGATGGGAACTTTTCAATTGGGTGTTCTTCAGTGAATAAGACACAAAATGAAATATTATATAAGGGGCATTCCCTTGAGGAATTCTTCCTCCTGCATCTTGGGAAAAATATGCTCATTGTTGCATTCTCCTCCTCCTGTTTCTTTTTAATCTTTAGAGTGTCCAAATGGGAACCTATTGTACTTAAGATATTCATTTTGAAGTTATCTAAGAGGTTCCATATCTCTGCCCTTATGATACCACTTGAACTAACTGCTTTTAGGTTTCTACTATAAGGATCCTAAACACTTGTCCTCATTGTGGCTCTACTCCTCGAGTAATTCCTACACATTTCATAGATTTCTGCAAATGGTTTATGGGAGATGTCACCTTATTCCATCAAGTTAAGTGTCTCTAGATGTTCTTCCTAAACACCTTTAAGGAAAAGATCCTTGGCTGCATCATCTAGAAGGTCATGGTACTTTGATTTATGTGAGATATAAGCACACCATTCCATATAATCCTTGAGATTCTTGTCCTCTAACTGTTGGATTTTGAAAATATCATTACGAGAATCCTTGGACTTGTAGTAGTCTTGGTATTTTTTAAGAAATATATCTTTCATGCCTTCCCAAGACCTAATACTGGACTCTCCCAACCCCATGAACCATATTACTGTGGAATCCTTGAGGGTGGCAGGAAAACGTTTTAGTTTATGGGCATCTTGTAAGTAATTGTAGCTCCTACACAAGATGTCGAACTCAAATAGGAAGGTATTTGAGTCTTCACTACTTTTACCGTAAAAGGTGGGCAATGTCGAGAGTGGAATGTTATTCATATTGACATTCTCTGTGGTATCGAAAATTGGAAACTCGAAGGTGGTTTCGGTTTGGTTTCCAACTTCTTCTCCCTCCTTGTGTCTTACATGGTTTTGATCCTCCTGATCATCCATATTGGTTTGGTTTCCAAAGAGAGAGTACCTAAATGGTTTTATCCTTGAAGATAACAAAGTATCACAAGGTTCTTTTCTAGGAAAGGTATCCCTTCGATGGGAAGGTCTTTCTACTATTTGGATGTTCGAGACTTTACTCGAGCCGGTTGAAACTATTGGTTCCAAAGTTTCTGTTTCGACTTGGGAAACAATTGTATTGGYTGAACTACCAAACATAGTATTCACATGTTTAGGATCRATGATGTCTACAAAGTTAGGGTCCCCTGATGGTGGTGRAAAAACAAAGGTTGTGTTGGTTGGTTCTAATGAAGGCCCGAGTGGTCTTGCCTCCTGTCCCACTACTATTGATGCTTCAATTTCTTCTCTATAGTGACCTCTTTTTTGGTCTCTTCAGAGACTAMTTTATCTCTTTGGGTTGAGCTAACCCCTACTTTTTGGTATCGGTCTGTGGATTTTATGGGTGGAGTGTTCCTTCCTCCAAAAAGGTTAGAAGGAACTTTGGTCGAAAKATTTGGTTTGGTTTTAATGTATCTGCCCTTTGGGTCCCTAGGTTTGTTCATGAAAGAAAAGAAGAAAAAATACCATAGGGTTTGGGGGAACCTTCTATAACAGATGCGTAGGTTCTTACCTCTAATCTTAAAGTTCCCCCATCACCAAACTAATGCTAAGGTTCAGAAATGATCTACTTCCTAACTATTTCCTACCTTAAGACAACTACCCGGCAATGGCGCCAAAAATGATGGGTATTCTATATGCACTAATTCCCTCAATTAAATTGTCAACCCAGGGTAAGTAAAATTAGAGTTGTGGCACTGTATGAGCCAAGGAAGAAAATCTAATGGAAGTATTGTTTAACTAAGGGGATGGTCTACCTAAGGATCAATCTACTTAAGAAATGGCTCTTTTCATTTTTATCAATTAGAAAATCCTATTGATAAGCTTGAACTATCTACCCTAAGAAACTTCAAACAATGGATTGATGGATTATTTCTAAAAGAGAAAATCATAACCTATTTTAAACAAGTTAATCTATTCAACCTAATAAATAACAACAAGTAAATTACTTTTGATCTTTTTATCTTTAAGCAAATAAGCAAGCCGACAACTAACCTATCAAGACTATTTCAACAAGTGAACTCTATTCTTAAAAAGAACTCATAATCATTTATATTTTGCAAAGGATAAATATTAACCTACTTAATAAAAAAGCATCATGACTGTATTCAGATTCTAATTAATCAAAACTATTCCTAATTTGCAATAACAAGAAAAAGAGAATTCAAAGATGATGATTATGTCTTCGGTGTCGAATAAAATCACGATGGCATATGAATATTAGTGATAGTTCAAGAGGGATTAATTCAATGATGACTTCTACAGAGAAATGGAAAGTGTGAATCAAGCAATCTAAAGAAATCTTTTTCGTCGTAGAAGCAAGAAGTATCTTGGAAATCCATGTGATCTCTAAACTTCATGCATCGATCATCAATAATTAAAAACTCTCTTATACTAATTCAAGCAAATTTACAAACTCATGATTAAAAATCTTAATTCAAATCCATTCTTCTAATTAAAAGTACAATTCAATTCCATAACTGAGATTTTATAATCTAAATTTAACTAATCCAATCATTATAACTCAAATTTCAAAACTAGAATGCTTTTAGAAAACATAACCCCAAAAGCTATTTCTATCCTAACATACTAAAGAAAGATTAATGAACAAAATAGATCAATGAAGACTTAACTGAACTAATAATTAAATTTAGCTTGATTACAACTAATCAAACTTGCAACTATTAATCCATCGAAGCTTGCAAACGATCCTAAATTAAAACTATGTTTACACTAATCCTTTGTCTAAGTAATACTTTGTTTTAATTGCCAAAACCAAATTAAGATTTCAATGCATAATATAAGTTAGTATCATTCAGGAAAATCCATTGCTAAGAAATAAGAAACACAACATGATAAATAACCAGCTCCTATAAGCAATCTGCAATTTAAAGAAAGACAAAATAGATAATCAATTAATAATTAATATATACAGTAACTAAAAATGAAAAACGCATACAGGAAGGAAACAAATAGAAATTTTAACTAAGAAAATAAGACATGTGATATATCTATCTATACAGTCACCCAGACCACTGGTGGGCCCCCCAAATAGGTCGTGGCTACTCTCCAACAACAAAACGTTGGATTAACTCAACGTGATTCTGTCATTAATTAAAAATGAATTCTAGAACACAAGTTTCAAGAGAAATGTCTGAATTACACAACGAATATCTTCTTCAAAATTATGTATGTGGTCTTGCCACTGATAGTGGTATTTATAGGTAAATTGCAGCTCAAGAGGTCGACCACTAGAAGGGTCAACCTCCTCTAAAAATGAAAAATTCATTAAATGAGCTTCTAACAGCTTCAGCTTCTAGAAAATACGTGAGCCACTCAGTGATCATCATAACAGCCCAATATGAGGTGTATTGAGATCTGTAGTTGGAGGCCACGAGGGGGCACAAAACCCAGATCATCGATTCGTCCACCACAGGCCACTAATGTACCAACCGACAACTCCTCTGCGCTCTGAGTGTTGGATCGCATGATGGAATGAGTTCCAGATCATGTACTGGATGGGGTGTTGGATGAAGTGTCAGAAGAGGTACCAAATGGAGGATTGGACCGTGATTTTTCCCTGTTACACACAAACCATGCATTAAATCTCTGTAAACATTGAACTGAATTGAATTGAGCTCAAAAACATTGTAAAAACATCAATTGCCCATACCTGATGCGAATCCATGATGAATCAATATAAAAACCTTTGAAACTCCTTCAAAACGGCCAATAACATATATAATATCTATGCAAAAAGGATTCAATCATCACAATAAAACAGTCAAAGTATGAACTCAACAATAGCTCAAGTTAAAATAAATGAATTGTGAGTTAGTCGACCTTGGGCATAGTTTCACGTGTGCCTGTCGACACTCCTAGTAGTTCGGAGTCTCTTAGAAGAAGAAGTCGGTTAATATCAGGAAGGATAGCAATATTCAAGTATCAAAAGGGAAGATCCTTTCATTAGGAAGACAAACGAATGAGGTTAGTTCAGGAGGAGATAGATTTCTCCACGATCATCGAATCTGGAGAAGGAATGCGGGCGTTAACCCTTCGATTCCTTCAGACATCATGGTTCCGTAGAATTGATCATATTTTTTGTACAGGAGATGAATCTCCCAAAGTCCTGGAGTTAATCTAGGTCGTAGATATGAGGATGCTCGAGGACTATCCCGACCGTCAGATCTACAATATAGTCAGCCCGGTGTTGACCACTTCAGGAGGAAAAAGGTTTGTTAACACAAAAACTCCTAAAGTCTCGAAGTTAATGTGGATCGTGGATCTAAGGATCCTTCGGGATCCCTCACGATCATTCAATCATGGGGACGTGTGTATTACGTCGAGATCATGTGGGGGCCCATGTGTCGAGTGATGACATTGCCAGGTGTCCCTCTTGGAGTGGCACACACTGGGACCCAAGGGACCCTTGAATGGAAGTTATGAGCCATAGATCTCTGGTGTCACATAGATACACTCAGACATTCAGACTGAGGCTATGGTCAGCCCGACGTTGACTGACTTCAGGAGAAAAGAGGAGTTTTCATCGAAAAACTTCTGAAGAGCTGAAGAAGATCTGAGCGGTCCAAGTCAAGGGGACAGGTGTCGTCATATCCTTCACTCTAGAGAGAAGTCACTTTGGGAGATTCAAAGTGTGAAGGCACGAGGATTTGAGAAGGTCGAAGTCCTAAAGTCATCCCAATCGTCCATTGGAAGGGACACGTGGCAGAAGATCTGCCATTTCGGAGGAAAGTTACTCCGAGAGAAAAGGGAGTGTGATGAACAAGAACTCTTGAAGGCCAAAGAGACAGAATTCATATGACCCATCCATTGGAATAGGACATGTGGCATGACATTCATCACTTCTTAGGATTGGTACTCGAGAAGAAATAACGCGGAGGAGCGTTGACTGCAAGTTTCCCGAAGCAGGGAAAAGGATGGATATCAATCGTTGATCGGTGAAAACATGCGACGCTCGATCTGTAACTCCGGGTATGGAGAACTTTGGAGGAAAGAGGTGATTGGAGTGTTAGAAACTCCTAAACTCCGAAGTCCTAAAGTAGATCATAGCCATCAATCACAAAGGACGTGTGGTGCTCGATATGTAACTCCAGGTATAGAGTATTCCAGAGGAAAAAGGATTTGGATTGTTCGAAACTCTCGAACGTCAAATTCCTAAAGTAGATCACAACTGTCGATCACGAGGGAAGCGTGGTGCTCAATATCTAACTCCAGGTATGAAGTACTTCAAGGAAAAAATAATTTGGAATGTTTGAAACTCCCGAACACTGAAGTCTTGAATTGAATCAGGGTCATCAAAATATCTGAGGACACGCGGCATCATTTGTGAACTTCARATATTTTCCACTCTGGAGGATTCACATAGTGGTTGTCTTGGCTCATGTTGTCTTGGCGTCTGGTCATATCTTGTGGTCATATGCGAGTATAGATGGATGGAAKAACCTGAAGAACTTGGTAGAGGATATCTCCTAGCTCTGATCTCGGTTCAGAGCATGGAGATCATGGCTGGAAAGTTGAGGAAGAGAATAATGGAATAGATACCCCGAATGGGGGTTTTGATTCTCCTAAGAAGAGCGAAATTTTGATGCCCCCACGATGGGTGTGTTACAATGAAACACAATTTACACATGGATCACCAAGGAGACAAGCCAACATATTGTTCACATTGCGTCGACAAAAGATATAAAGGGAAATTTATATAAAATAAATAATGGTATCTTCCCATTTGTATGTAGGATATGTCCACATACACAAAATGAAAATGTGTTGATTTGTCTTAAAGAATCAACCTTGGTGGTGAGATCAGCTTCCAATAGATCAGTCAAATCTTTTCAAGTAGCTCCAATCATGAAGAGAATGTGCTAACAGAGAGAAGCATAGAAACCCATGGTGAAGATCCGTTGCACAGTATAAATCAAGTGCCAAGATGTAATGACAAGATCTTTATCCAAGAGAACCTATGAGGAACGCAAAGATGATACGATTTCACACCAATTATCAATATTATTCTAGTTTTCAGCGATGATCCTGAGTCCAAGTGTCGAAGTAAGTACTCATGAATGCATTCAAATGTTGAAGAACATGTTTGTGAAGCGACCTCAACCATTATGTGATCAATATATATTTATCCAGTGCATATAGTTTTGCAAAACACAGATATGGAAATTGAGAATGTGATATTGTTCTCAATATAGGTATTTTTTCAATGCAAGGATTCTTAGTGGATCCCTTAGAGTAAAATCATGAAGTTGCGGACATTAATTCTATTAATAACCAAATATCTATATAGCATAGAAAAACCTCAAAAAAAGCACTCAACGCCTTGAAAAATAGATAATTTCAGATAATAAGCCTGCATGTAGTATTGCCATCATTTCCTTCTCATAAATGGGTTTGTGTAAGTCCTTTCCTTTGAGTGGTCGACTTTTAAAAGACAGGGGCCTTCCTTCTTGCATTAGGACAGCACCAATTCCATTTCCCAAGGCATCACATTCCACAATAAAGGTTTTTGTGAAGTCTGGAGTGGTCAAGACATGATCTTTACACATAACCTCTTTATGTTGTTCAAAAGATTTAGTTTCCTCTGGAGTCCATGAAAATGCATCCTTCTTAGTTAGTGTCGTTAAAGGTGATGTTATTCTTCCATATTTATGAACAAACTTGCGGTAGTAACCTATCAAACCCAAAAATCCTCTAAGATTCTTTAATGTTTTGGGAATCGACCAGTCCATCATGGCCTTAATCTTGTTAGGGTCTACCTTGACACCTTCATGA
>SNQJ01S0029978.1:78955-89801 GCA_010110895.2 Picea sitchensis
AAATGAAAATGTCTCCTTGGTATATATAGGAGACTAGGAGGTATAATTACAACTAATGGCCTAAAGCCGACATAAATAAAACAACATTACTAATATAATATGCCCCAATTAAGGGGTAATGAGCCAATATTAGGGCTTAACAAATTCACTTTGGTTTCCATATTGAGCACATCAAATTCTATGGGTGTCATGGAAAAGGTTAAGTGCGCTCAAAACGCAAACAGAGAAACATCCAAGTGCCAGAAAGAATTATAAAATGCCTAAGTCTTTGATGTCATAAGAGCACATAAATGTTCAGTTGAAAAGGAATATTGTCAACATTCATCATTTTTAAATAAGGTGGTTGGTAGGGAAACCAGTATTGACAACATATCAGGTTCATTTCATTCATGCTCAGCTACCAAAGTGTCCTTCTGAGTTACCAAGGTTAGCATCTAATGATTTTAGCAATGGAGTGGAGAAATTATAGTACATCGGATGAAACTCCAAGTGAAGTACAAAATCAGGAGATCTTATAAGCATCAGATGTCAAATGAAATACCAATTATTTGGCTTGTTTTAGTTGGATAGGGTTTGTGTTGAGGCCCTAGTATACCTGTAAAATGTGTTACTAAATGGAAACCAAGTATCAGGATGTGTGTGAAAGTGTTCAAACAAATTCCCATGGATCAAGGCATTGATAGTGCATACACATAAAGAAGCAAGGGAGAAGAAATATGTCTAAATACAAAGAAAATGTCAAATTCATAGTTATCATATTAGTGCTCGAGCCTGAGTTTTTGTTAGGCATGGAATAAGCAGTCATACAATGCATTAAAGGATATATCTACTGAGGATAGCCGGAGGAAGGGTATGAAAAAAGTGAAAAAATATACAATAGTCAAAGGATCGCAATGCAGTGAATAGGTGGCAGAGCATCTAGAGTCGGGCTATATGGATAGTTAAAGAAATATTCCACTTGGAGAAAATTGAACAACCCATTCATTGAACCTTCTCAACACTTATCCATAATCCCAATTTCAGAATTTGTTCCAAATTCTAAAAGAAGAAAATTATTAATACCAAATTTCAAAAGCATAAATTGTGTAGTTCAATCCAAATCCCGAGGAGAAGGATCAAAAAGTGGAAAATCATTTCCAGATTATCTGCAACAAATTAGGGATTTAATTTATTTTGGTATTAATGATAGGATTTGTTCCTAGAAGCTAGTAATAGGGAGTTGACTTTAATTATATGTATGTTATAATTGAATGTTGGAGTTACTACACACACACCTAGGATTTCTTTTTCCTAATGTTTTTCCTTGTTTATTAGTCATTATTTAGTATCCTATATTTTAGGAAGATTTTCCTCTAGGGAGAATATTCTCTTCAGTTTTCACTTCAATTTGATCAGTCGAGTGGAGTCTATATGCTACATTGGTATTTGCACCCTACAACATTAGGATCGTCACCAACTAATGCACATTTTTCTTGGGATCATCACCATACTAGCGCATTACCCATGATTCCCTTATATCCTCCCCACTTCACTCAGTTTCAGTCAGTTAACTGAAGACTGATGGACTAGTTAACTCAACTAGGTGGCAGTTCACTCCCACAACTGCCTGAGAGACTAGACTAGGTGGAATTTTACCCCCATAATTGCTGGTGTGTGTCCAGATCACTCTAGACCACCACTATGGTGCATGGTATTCTTCTCCAGTGTGCATTTTTTGAGTTATGCAGAGTATATCATGTGTAAATTATTCGTTATTCATTCGTCTAATGAGAATTCTTCCATTCTTTCTCTCTTGCTTCTTATTTCTCAATTTCTCTCTTCAAATGTGTGTGTTATTTTCCATCTAGATATATTCTATGTAGGTTCAACACATTTACATTGTATCAGAGCCAACAAACTACTAAGTAAAATACACACCGAATTAGTTTTGCAGGTACCAAAGATTGAAGACAACGGAAAAATGGAATTCCCAAAAGAATTCATTCTTACACCTTAAAATTACTTTGCATGGAAGGAGAGGATAACCATGCATCTTCGAAGAAAAGGATTGTATAGGTTAAAAATGAACAAGGAAACAGAAACAACATCATCCATAGAAAAATCCAAGTATCTAAATCAAATGGATGAAGCATTCAGGACAATTTGCGGTCTCATTTCTCTCGGTCTCCTTTTTCACATATATTCATGTAAAACCCCCAATGAAGCCTAGAAAACCATGGAAGGGCTCTCTAAAAAATAGGATGAGATGAGGGGACACATGCTCTAGGTTCAATTTCTCACATTGGATCCAAAAATCTTCGACAATATCCGAGATTTATTTACAAAATATAAGGATTTACTGTCGTAACTCAAGGCTTGCGGGATTGATAAATCTAAGGAGGAGAAACAAATGGTTCTCACCATTCTCTCCAAACTTGGTCCTAAATTATCAATGTTCATATCCACATTCCATTAAGTCAAATTCACCTCTGGAGCCACCTGGAAGATGCCTTCTATTGAGGAATTTATCGAATCCATAACACAATAACATACCAAGATCATCAACATGGGTAAAATAAAAGGCCCAAAGGGGCATGCACTTACTATGCAATATGGACGTGGTCATCAATATCATAAATATAAAGATAAGTACAAAAGGAAAACACATGCAAATCTGAAGAAGTAAGGGTACTCAAAACCCTTCACGGATGCCTCTGGATCCAAAGGTGGAAAGGAAAGAAAAGGCGAGAAATGAACATAATGCCATAAAGGATTCCATCCAGAATCTGCATGCATGAAAAAAAAAAAAGATCTAATGACTCAAATATTTCAGCAAAATAACCTTGGAGATCACATCCCCAAGGGTGCCAAGAAGAAGAATCCAGAAGATCGGAATCCCAAGAAAGGAAATTATAGCCATGCTTTGATTGCCAACAACTCCTCTCTCGATGCTTGGATCATAGATTTAGGAGCATCACTTCACATGGATGCCACTAAAGAATTCTATTATTCATTGGATGCATGAAAATTTCCTCCTATTCTGATGGGGAACAACTCTCCAGTCGAGGTCACTGGAAAAGGAAGGATTGAACTCACCAATGGAAGCTTCAAGAATGTGTTGCACAATCCCAAACTTTTCGTCAATATTCTCTTTGTGTATCAGATGAAAAATCTCGGCACCAAAAGAAAATTCATATTCACACCTGATGTAGTGGACATATATGACATGCAAACCAATTCCAGGGTTGCTATTAGTGAGGTAAATCATCAATCTAGACTGTATACATTTTTTTAATTTATTGAACTAGATTCTTCTTTACTTCTTACCCATGCTGATGAAAGCAGTAGGATACGGCACGAAAGGTTTGGGAATTTAAATTTCATATATATGAAACAACTTAGAAAGAAAGGATTGGTTGATGGACTACCAGAAATCCATTTCTCCAAAGGAATTTGTGAGGGTTGTGTTCTTGGAAAACACCGTCAAGAGAAATTCGACAAAGAAAAGACTCAGAGAGATTCCTCTCCTTTAGATCTTATCCATAGTGACCTCATGGGACCTTTTTCACATCCATCAATCAAAAAAGAAGGGTACATCCTCATTTTTGTTGATGATTTCTCACGCTTCACATGGATTTTCTTTCTCAAGCAAAAATCATAAGTCTTTCAACACCTCAAATATTTCAAAGCCCTAGTTGAGACACAGTGAGGAAAGAAAATAAAAGTCCTATGGACTAATAACAGGGGAGAGTATGTCAACCATGAGATCCAGAATATTTTTCATGAGGTAGGGATTCAGTTGCAACACACAGTTCCCTACACTCTGCAACAAAACAGAGTTGTTGAGAGGAAAAATAGATCTCTAAAAGAGATGGCATCTTGCATGCTACATGAAAAGTCACTTCCACATATATTATGGGCCGAATCACTTGATTGTGAAACCTACATCCAAAACATATATCCCCATAGATATTTTAGGGATAAGACCCCATACGAGGCTTGGAGTGGCCTTAAATTGAAAGTGACCCACTTTAGTATTTTTGGTTAACGTGTATGGTCTCAAATTCCCTCTAAAAAGAGGAAGGCACTTGATCCACAGAGCACATAGTGTATTTTTGTTGGATACCCCAACGGTGTGAAGGGATACATACTCATTGATATTTCCTCGAAATGGCTCATCATTGAATGTAGTGTCCAGTTCAAGGAAACTGTCTCGCATGTACCTCTGCAGCCACATGTAGACACCTTTATTCTTCCACCTGTCAGAGATGATGAGCATGCACATGCCGACTCTTCTTCAAAAGAGAGTTATGATTTAGAGGATTCAGATGATCCATATATAGATTCAGTATAGTTAAATGCAGAGCCAGAGAAGAGGCCGAAGTGGGCCCATACTACTCTTCAAGATGCATGGGATCTTGTTGGTGATCCAGCCAATACTAGGAGGACTCAATATGATTTTGAGGAGCCTCATATTCACTCACTGCCACTGAACCATTGCCACCTAGGAATATTTTCTTGGTTCATTCTTCAGATCCACAATCTTATGGAGAGGATGTTGGAAATCCCTTTTGGGAATCTGCCATGCAGGAAGAGTACAACTCTCTCCTAGAGAACCATACTTTGGATATGGTTCCCCTTCCTTCTAGAAGGAAACTTGTCAAGTGCAGATGAGTCTATAGGACCAAGATCACAGTGAATGGACAGATTAGCAGATACAAAGCCAAGATTGTTGCCAAAATCTTTCAGCAGGTGCATGGCATTGACTATGATGAGACCTTCACTCCAGTAGTGAATATGGATTCCATATGTTTGGAACATTCCATTACGGCAGCAAAGGGATGGGAATTACATTAGATGGATGCAAGGAATGCATTTCTACATGGTGATCTCTCTAAGGATATCTATATGGAGAAGCCCCAGGGATTTATGTAGGATTCATATTTAGTCTATCGATTGAAGAAATCTCTTTATGGACTCAAGCAGGCTCCAAGGGAATGGTATGCCAAGATGGACTCCTATCTGTTGTCATGGAACTTTGTATGTTGTAAATCAGACCTGAATGTTTACATGTTCAGGACGACTAATTCACTTATACTCTTAGTTCTATATGTTGATGATTTGTTGATCACAGGTTGCTTGACTTCAATGACTCATGTAGCCAAGAGGATTTTGCATGAAAGGTTCTTGATGATAGACATGGGTTCTCTACACTTCTTCCTTGGACTTGAGATCAGTCAGGATGCATCAGGAATCAAATTGTCTTAGGCCAAGTATGCATGAAATCTCCTTGAGATATTTCACATGACAGACTACAAGTCTTCTCCAACTCCTTTCCTATAAGGAATCAAACTTGAGGATGGCAAGTACACTCCACTAGTTGACAACACATTGTACATACAACTAGTGGGGAGCTTGTTGTATATCACACACTCCAGAACATACCTCTCATATGTATTTGGCACAGTCTCCAGATTCATGAAGGAGTTGCATGAACTACATTCAAAGGCTTAAAATTGTATCCTTCGATACATATAGGGCACCATCACCTTTGGGATTTGTTATGCAACAGACTCTACATTGGACCTCATCGGATTCACTGATTTTGACTAGGTTGGAGATAGCACTGATCGCAAGTCCACATCTCGTTACTCACTCATTCTTGGTTCTGGACCTATCTATTGGTCAAGAAAGAAGCAAGGTTCTATTTCTCTATCTTTAGCCAAGTCAGAGTACAAATGGGTAGTTAACATAACCATTCAGGCTATGTGGCTACAACATTTTCTCACTGGGTTGGGAATTTAGTTTCATCGGTTGATCTTCATCTGGTGTGACAACCAAAGCACTCTGAAGTTATGCAGAGATCTAGTTTGGAGGAAACGGATGAATCACATAGAGATCCACATGTACTACATCCGGGACTTAGTACATAAGGGGATCATCAACCTGCAGTTTTTTCCTTCAGCAGAACAGACTGCAAACATCTTCACCAAGACCTTCACTAAGCAGAAATTCCATTCTCTGCGAAGTCATATTGGAGTGAAGGACACAGTTTTCTAGAAACTGTCATTCTTCTTTTTACATAAATTGTACCTTGAGGGGGGGTTTTCCCATGAGGTTTTCCCTCTTTCCTCACTTTATTTCAATTTATCTTTTGTATTTGGGTACCTAACATGGCCTCGTTGTCAGGACCCATTCTTTATTTGCACCATAGTGATGTTCAGGGGGGGTGTTGGAGTTACTTCACACACACCTAGGATTTATTTTTCCTAAGGCTTTTCCTTGTTTATTAGTCATTATTCAGTCTCCTATATTTTAGGAAGAATATTCCTCTAGGGATAATATTCTCTTCAATTTTCACTTCAATTTGATCAGTTGAGTGGAGTCTAGATGCTACATTGGTATTGTCACCATGCAACATTGGGATCATCACAAGCTAATGCGCATTGTCCTTGGGATCATCACCAGAAAAGGTAAAAATAAGTCTATAAGTCTATAAGTCTAACTAAGCTAACTAGTCTATAAGTCTATAAGTCTAACTAAGCTAACTAGGCTATAAGTCTATAAGTCTCTTTCTTCTTCTTTCTCAATTTCTCTCTGCAAATGTGTGTGTTATTTTCCATTTAGATCTATTCTATGCAGGTTCAATACATTTGCATTGAAAAGGTAAGAGATAAGGTATTTTCCTTTGAAAGGAATCCTGGGGGTTCTTAGGCCTAAGAAGGGATTTTAGGGAGGTCATATTCTTGACAAATCATGTAAAATTGTACTCTGTATTTTTATTAATTCTTCATTTTCATGCTCAGAGCATCAAACTGATGAATTGTTGGCCTTTTTGTTTCTCTTATAATTATGATTCCCCCTGTCTTATTTCCTCTTATCTGATGTAATTGGTGATTGTTACAATGTATTAGTCATCATACAATTTCATATCTAATGGAAACAAATGTTTTATTGTCTATTGTCTACAAATTGTAATTTTCTTTCAGATATTAAGATTCAGATCAAAATGACATTTTGATCTAAATATCTTCTCTGTGAATGTATAAGGATGAGAATATTGCAATTCCTATATATTCATTTAAGTGTCACCTTATTCGATTTCATGTTATCTTTTCAACTGTCTATTGTCCATCATTTTTCCTTTGACCTATGATATGTTACCCTTCTAGTTGGATTTGAGCCTAATTTCTTCTTCCAGACACTATTCCCTTCTCATCCCTCTCGATCCACCTAATCCATCCATTTTTATCAACCATTGCAACAACTATGAGGTGCCCTAGTTTTCCCCTTATTAGTTAGGGACAAATTTAGGTATAACATCTTTTGACGCCTTTGTTGGGGAATAGAGGAACGAAGACATCATTCCCTAAGTTGTACGACAATGAATACAACCAGTTTTTTATGGTGAAGAAGGACTGATGAAAAAAGTGATTGCAACCATTCACCTGGTGACTCCATGGTTGATCATTTGGTTGTTGATCTAGTTGCTTCAACAAGATGTTTGATTGATTCTATTCTTCAAGGTTTTAAAGTATTGAAAGGTATGTTAGTTGATGATGAATGGGACAAATTTTTTCCTTCGATTATATCTTTTTATTTAGCCTCTTACCATGTTTTTAGTGTATAATATAAAATTACTTTTTTAGAGAGGATTCTTGAAAAACTTCAAATTGTTTTTTTATGAGACTGGATCTGAATTTAATAAGATACAATTGTTTATAATGCAATTTTTTTTAATATTATAGACATGGAAGGATTTTAGTTATTTAATAAATTTCTTGAGTGGTTGTATTGGCAATTTCAAATTACTTGAGCAGAGTCGAGGATTGACTAGTGTAGACGGTGTATATAAATAAACTCGTTGAATGGGCATTTCATTTTCAGTTTGATTTCATTCAGTTTGGTGTGCATTATCATAATAAATGAATCCATAGCCCAATGGAAAGAAATCATCGGCATGGTTTATTTAGATGACAGGATCAGTTTGGATTTGCAAGTGTACTTTCAAAATAGGTTGTATCGTTCAAAAATATGGAGAATGGAATTGAAGTTACAAGGTTTGTTGTTAGTATCACCTCACAGGGAAGTGTTATCCTTAGTTGGATCCAATGTTAGTACCTAAAATTTATATCCTAAAACTCAATCCTTTTCCAAGACTAATCCCCTTAACACACTCTATTTTCATGTTATTATGAACAAAGTTTATTCGCTACAAAAAGGAAACAGTTTTTGTAGCGAAATTACAAACATTATCTTGTCAAAGTTTTAAACCTCTTCACCAATTTTGGATCAAATCTCCCAAAACCTCCAATTCTTTTGCCAAATTTTTCAAAGCCTCTGAATTCTTAAATAAATCGTTTTCAAAGTCTTCTAAAGTTTCAACTATCGTTCGATAAAGTCTCGCCATTTTTTTTTGTTATAAATTCTTGGTCTCTTTAATTATGTTTGAAAATGTCATAAAATGTCAAATCCCACCTTTGCTTTTCTATTGCACTCCAGGAGTCTTGAACTTTGGTGAAGTTTTGTAAAACGCCATTGTTTTTTCTATTGTCCTCATTTTGCAAGTTCTTATCATTTTTCCAAGATCATTTTATAAAGAGTTTTCAAATTTTGGAAAAAGTGTATTTTTGGGTTTTTCATGCATCAAACCCAATTTTTAAGTCAAACTCATCAAATCCCAAGACAACACCATTAGGATCTAAGGCATAAAATTCAATTTACACATGGAGTGGGAAGGAGAGAGGCTAACATATTGTTAACATTGCATCAACAAAATACATAAAGGGAAATGTATATAAACTCTATAACGTTATTTTCCCCATTGTATGTGGGATAGTTCCACACACACAAAACAAAAATGTGTTGACTTGTCTTAAATACCGAGCCCTGGTGTTGAGATCAACTTCCAATAGATCATTCAAATATTGTCAAGAATCTCCAATCATGAAGAGAGTGTGTTAACAAAGAGAGGAATAACGCCCAATGGCGAAGATCAATTGCATAGTAGAAATAAAGTGCCAAGATGTAATGACAAGTGCCATGTCCAAGAGAACCTGTGAGGAACACAAATATTATATGAGTTCACACCAACTTTCAATCTTATGCCAGTTTTAAACGATGAGCTCAAGTCCAAGTGTCGAAGAAAGTACTCACGAATGCATCCAAATTTCAAAGAACATGTCGATAAAAAAACCTCAACCATTATGTGATAAATATTTATTTATCCAGTGCATGTAGTTTTTCAAAACATAGAGATAGACTTTGGGAATGGCCATTGTTATCAATCTAGCTATTTTTTTAATGCAAGGCTTCTTGGTGGAGCCCTTAAGGAAAATAATGAAGCTACAAACATTAATGCAATTTGGTTTCCATATTGAGCGCATTAAATGCTATGGGTGTCATGAATAAGGTTAAGCGCACTCAAAACTCAGAGAGAGAAACATCAAGTGCCAGAAAGAATTATAAAATTCCCAAGTCTCTAATGTCATAATAGCACATAAATGTCCAGTTGAAAAGGAATATTGTCAGGGTTCATCATTTTTAAATAAGGTGGTTGTTAGGGAAGCTAGTATTACCGACAGATCAGGTTTGTTTCATTTGTGGTCAGATCCCAAAGTGTCCTTATGAGTTACCAGGGTTGGCATCTGAAGATTTTATCAAGGGAGTGGATAAATTATAGTACATTGGATGAAAATACAAGTGAAGTACAAAATCGGGAGAGCTTATGAGCATCAAATGTCAAATGAAATACCAATTATTTGGCATGTTTCAGTTGGACAGGGTTTGTTTTGAGGCCTTCATATATGTTACCAAATGGAAAACGAAGTATCAATATGTGCATGCAAGTGTTCAAACAAATTCCCATGGATCAAGGCATCGATAGTTCATACACATAAAGCACCCATGGAAAAGACTAGATGTCGAAATACAAAGAAAATGTTGAAGTCATAGTTATCATCTTAGTGGTTGAGCCTGAGTCTGTGTTAGGAATGGAAGAAGTGGTCATACAAGGTGTTAAAGGAGATATCTACTATGGATAGCTAAAGGCAGGATATGCAAAAAGTTACAGAATATCTAATAGTCAAAGGAGCTCAATGCAGTGAACAAGTGGCAGAGCATCTAGAGCCAGGTTATATGGATAGTTAAATAAATATTCCACTTGGAGAAAATTGAACAACCAAATCATTGAGCCTTCTCAACACTTACCCATAATCCCAATTTCAGAATTTGTTCCAAAATATGAAAGAAAAAAATTATTAATAAAAAATTTCAAAAGCATAAATTGTGTAGTTCAATCCAGATCATGAGGAGAAGGATCGGCAAGTGGAAAATCACTTCCATATTCTCTGCATCAAATTGGGGATTTATTTTATTTTGGGTTTAATGATAGGATTCATTCCTAGAAGATGGTAACAGGGTGATAATTGTAATCATATATAATTTATCATTGAAAATGTAAGAGAGAGGGGATTTTCCTTTGAAAGGAATCTTGGGGGTTATTAATCCCGAGAAGGGATTTTGGGGAGGTCAAGTTCTTGGAAAATCATGTAAAACTATACTCTGTATTTTTATTAATTCTGCATTTTCATGCTCAAAGCATCAAACTGATGAATTGTTGGCCTATGTGTTTCTCTTATAATTCAAATTTGTTGAAATAATGTAACTGCAAAGAGTATTCTTATTATTATTTGATATATTATTTATAGGATTAATCCCCATTATGGATTAATCATGTCGGTAATTGTATTAGGACCAAATCCCCTTTTGCGGATTGGTCAACAGACAATTATAATAGGTAGAATAAGAAGTCGGCCCCAACAGTTAATAAGAAGACCCATAAATATAATAAAGGTGGGTTTACCCA
>SNQJ01S0029978.1:97153-119707 GCA_010110895.2 Picea sitchensis
GGAAAGGAAAAAGCATAGAGGAATATTTTCATTCTATCCTGACAAGGATCGTGTCTGACAGAAGACTGCATGGGAAGTTTTCCCAACGTCTGCATGTGTAGCCTGACAGAGAAGCCCCTCGACGTCAAGCATTGAACTCATTACGTGATCGCACCTTCAATGTCTAGGTCAGTTCCAAGTATATGTAGGCATTTTTGCCATTTTTGTATCTATCGATGGTAGAGATAAGCTCCTGACTGTAAAGATTTAACAAAGCCTCTGGTTCTCTGGTTATAGAATGATATTTTGAGGTTTCTTGTTTAATGGCAACCAACCTCCTCCTTTCCTTGTTCCTCTGAATCTGAAAGCCCGGGTATGGATGATCCAGTCAAGTGTTGGTGTAACTATATGATGTATGTTTGATTGTATTAGTTCTGCAACATTTGAGGTTTACTTTGAAGTTTCTCCGGTCTGAGAGGATCTCATATCTGAGACTTTTCCCCTTCCTTTCCCTCCACTTACTCACCACTATGCAAAATTTACTAGCTTAAGTTAAATCAAGACCTCACATGTCCTTGTTGTTCCAACCTAGTTTTCTGAGTGAGCGATATTGTTCTGATTTTACTTCCATTTGATCACCCCCTTTATAAACAAATCGTGACATAAACTGATGGGCCTCAGGCTTACTCCTGCTACAATCCAGGAGTGACCTCTGTAGCCAACAGGGACCACTTTGGAGTTCTTCTATTTGGTAATTCATATAATCCATGATAAGAAAACAATGATCAACCTTTACATCAATACATCTATACATAAATCCATCCGGAACATTAACCCATGACAAAATATCACGATGGCACTTCATGACATTATCCCTCATATATCAATTACATCTATGATAACATGATCCAACAATCAGTACATCAATGATATAATGACAATACTTGACATCAATGAAAACATAATTCCACAATATCCCCCTTTGACATTGATGGCAATATCAAAATTGATGCCAACACCCATCATTGATGGAAACATGTAGGAATGGAAATTTTCTTCATCAATAGTTATCTCAATCACATCAATGTGACTATCTCTCCCTCTTTGAAATCAATGGAAAATGGTATTTCTCTCCTTGGGGTTGCTCCCCCTACCTGAACTCTCCTTGGGGTTTCTCCCCATGTCTAGATGCTTTTGAGATTCCTATGATAATCTCTCCCCCTTTGAACAAGGGATATCACTCTGATGCAATGTTGAAGACATATCATTCATGATCCCCCTGTGACCATCACTCCCCCTGGAAACATGTTTATATGCTCCCTCTCCAATCATATAACTCTTTATCCTGCATCTGATGAATCTCTCCTTCTGGAATCATGGAAAGAAGAATAACTCCCCCTATGGGTATGTATCCCCATATTTTCTCTACAAGATGAAAAATATGTTATTAATGAAATATGCTTCTACTGCAAGTTCTACTGCTCAATTGGAACATATATCAACTACTCAAGAATGATCTTCTCTTCCTATGATGATCCTTCGACCATGTTCCAACCATGCACATGAACACCATACAATAATATCTCATCACTAAAGTATATATTCCAATAATATGTGCCAAAAAGAATATATTAGGATTATCAACAAGTGTCTCAATCAATGTACCAGTAACATCGTCAACATGCCAACCATGTGCCTCAAAGAAGTATCATATCACATATGATATGCCTCTATCATAAACCAAGTTCCACATACCATGTGTCAAGATAGGTATCTCAACAATCAAGCATCAATTAATGTACCAACCAAGCACCACAAAAAGTGTCTCAACTATCCCATACATCATGTACCAAAGTATATGCTAAACAAGTAATACCAATTATGTACTTTAACCAAGTACTATCACCCACAATCATCTGCCATTTACAAGTGCATCAACTATGCACCAAATATGTATTACTATTTGTACCATAGCAAGTGCATCAACCATGCACCAAACTCAACAAGATGAACCACAATCAAGATGTGTTCCCATATATGTATGCTATATCAACCATAAACTATGTGCCAGTCATACTTCTAGCAAGTTCCTCTACCAAAAAAACAAGTTTGTATCAATCATGCATCAACTATAGATTAAGATACAACATAACCACCTTATCAACTCATCAAATACATGTCCCAATATGTCGCTCAACCACATGACAAATGCATGCACTAAGACATCCAAAAAATATGCCTCTAACAATACATCATAAGATATATCAATAAACCTCACGTATGTAATAGCCATGTATTATAATAGATCTGCCTAAAAAACCATTCACTACATCAAGCACTCAGCAGCCAATAGTATCTCTAAACATGTACCAAAAGTGTGCCTCAATAGATCAATGATATATCTCTAGCTAGAATCACATCATCAAGATATATCTTATAACCAAAGTGTCATAACTTCACTGACATAACCAACATTGTTCCTCAATAGAAAATTCCTCAATCCATACTCTAGAGTTAATACCATGCATCCAGGATAGGAATCAAGCATATGCTTCAACACCCAACATATGTCATCTCCATACATACATCAAACATACATGAAAGAATATAATCATGGAAACTTACAACAAACCATGTCAGACCCTGCAAAACAAAGTTATATCATTAAATCATTATGCAACTCATCTTCATATCCTTATTTTCAAGGATTTTACCACAGGTATGCGACATGTTCCACAAATAGCCCATGTATGTACGTGACCTTTCTATAGGTCACCTCAGATATGTATGTGACTTCTTCCACAAGAGCCTGCATATGCTTCAGAAAAAGTCAAGCTTGAGCTTGCCTCATGGCTGCCATTTTGTTCCGGTTGCTCAGTTTTCTTCATCCACTTCTAAAAGTGTCCCAGCTTCTTAGAACTTGAGCTCTGAGCTTCCATCTTTTCAACATTGTCTTCCTTCCTAGCTTCATGTGTTCTTCTTTCCATGCTATATGAAGCACTCCTCATGGGATGTCTTCTTGTGTTCCAGCAATCTTGGTATTTGTGTCCAAACCCACAGCAGTTGTAGCATCTCATGGTGTGACAATGAGAAACAATGTGTCCCACTTGATTACATCTCCAACACCTTAGGGTGTTATGAACCTTTCCAACATATTTCCTTGTATAATTTCTACAATCCACGGATTTGTGACCATATTAATTACATGAGAAGCAATGACCATGAAAAATATCTTCATACCTTTGCTTTGGTGTCCTCCTTGAAGGTGTTTTTCTTATGAATTTTCTTTTGGTTGTAAATATGGCTTCTTGATGTCTTCCTTGCTTTGTTTTTTTGAAAGTTTCCTTACTTTGTGGAGGTACTTGACTTGCAGCTTTGCTTCCACCTTTTGAAAATGAAGGAATTACCTCATGCTTCTTAGAAGTGATAGCTTCAAGGTGTGTAGCTTCCTTGTTGTATCCAAGACCTGATTTATCATTTGGTGATATTTGAGTATCCAATATTTCATTCAATATTGTTGAACTATTCATGAACTTGATATGAGTATTTAACTTCTCTACTTTCTTTTTAAGATCAACAACTTTAGCTTCCAATTTATGGCATGAATCTTCCTTTTTATTTACTTGATTCTTTAATAGTGCCTCCACCCTTTTGGGTTCTTCAAGTTCAATCCTTAAATTTACATTGATTTTAAGATCTTCAAGGCTTTTGCTAAGTTCATAATATACCTTATTTTCTTCTACTTGACTAGTTAGATCATTATTTAGTTTCTTGATCTCTTCTTCTTGTTTCATGAGAATTTGATTTAGTGCCATGGTATGCCTAGGGTACTTTTCTAGGATTTCCTTAGTGTATTTTTCAAGATACTCAAAAGAAGTTGAACTATTTCATATTTCATAGCTAACATCATCCAACTCAAATAAAACCTTTTCTTTAAGTTTCAACAAATCTTCTTCTTTATCGTTTGCAAATTCTATACAAAATTCTTCTATATATTTTTCTTCTTTTATAAGAGAACATTCAAATTCACTAGGAGTATTGTAATCATACGATTTTGCAAAGTCTTTACCTTCATTTTTTATGCAGTGCATCATCAACAAGCACACGTGGAGAGACAATGCAGTGCCTTAGCGTGCCTTTGAATCAATTCGAAATCTTAACACTGGCGTTTCCTGCAAATCATTTTTTTTTAACGGATTGAAAACTGAAGAAGATCAAAACTCTTGGGAGTTGAAGGATCACAAGTGATCTGAGAGTTTCACTCCTAGAATTTAATGTAATGGAACTTAAGTGGTAGTTTTTTTTTTGTTTTCTAGAGTAGATAGGTAGTGGATGAAACCCTAGAGGACCTCTTGTATAAGTAGATGCATTGTATGCCTGAATAAGGCTGTTGCAGATTGGTAGGAGATCATTGTATCCTTAAATAAGGTTGCATATTAGTAGGAGATACTTTTTACTGAATGTAAGTTTTTTTTAGCAGAGTTGTATCCATTTACATTTGAATGAATACAACAGAGGGATATATTGACCCAACGCATGGTGTGATATTGTTTATAGTTTCCCTGTTATTTTATAATTTCATGAATCAATGAGTCATGTTATTGAGTATATGAAATTGTGAAGAATTTGGATAAGCTTCAATCATTTCTCTTTGTTGATTTCATGCAAGGTGCGCATACAATCCGCAAGGAGTGCATTGACAGAGTATGTTTCAACTCACGAGCTTAGAAGAGATAGTGTGGAACTTCGATTTGCAAGGAGTGCAAAGATACTACTACAAGGTGTGCACAGTCGCCTGCAAGAAGCTAAGTCTTGCATAACAATTTGTTGCAAGGAGTGCACAAATTGGAAGTTTGACTAAGTGTCAAAGTATTCCTCTGAGGAGTCAAAGGGTTCAAGAAACAAAGCTCAAGAGAGATAGAGTGGAGAAATATTAAAAGGGAATGAAGCTTTGAAGGTTTCACGAGTTATTCGTCAAGATCCATCCAAGAGGGAGCAATATCGTTCCA
Source organism: Picea sitchensis (assembly GCA_010110895.2). Taxonomy (NCBI): domain Eukaryota; kingdom Viridiplantae; phylum Streptophyta; class Pinopsida; order Pinales; family Pinaceae; genus Picea; species Picea sitchensis. The sequence continues at coordinate 102,142 of SNQJ01S0029978.1, forward strand.
GATCGTTGGATCTGGGAAAAGTGCACGAGATTTAATTATTTGTGTGAACACAAGAGCAAGGATTCACCGAATTCCTAAAGAGGTTAGGGGTCATCCATCATCTAGAGGGACAAGTGGCGAAAGATCTAAAACTCCACAGTAGAAGCATTCCAGGAGTTTGTGGACAAGGAGAGAGTGAGATTGTCAAAGCTCCGAAGTCTGAAGTTATGAAACCTGAACCCATCTAGACCATACATCCAGAGGAGGATACGTGTCAGCGTATCGCTCGTTCGGACGAGAATATATCTAGGAGGAAGGGGTAGCGTAGCATCAAAATTTGTCGAATTCCGAAGAGAAGAGTGAATCCTGACCGTTGGGTCAATAGGACGCATGGTGGAAGATTATCTACTTTGGAAGAGGAGCACTTCGTAGGATAATATTGGCAAGAAATAGCATGAAGCACGAATTTCCGAAGTTCCTAAGTGTCGAAATAGGTCTAGATCGTTCGTTTCGAAGGAAACACGTCAACAGATCTAATACTTCGGAGGAAGGCACTCCGAAGAAGAGTCACAATGAGGAAGAAAGAACTCCCGAGGCCAAAAAGTCATAGTTCATCGGAACCGTCTCTTGGAGAGGGACGCGTGGCAGAATATCTTCCATTTCAAAGAAAAGTCACTCCAGGATCAAAAGGAGTGTGTTGAACAAGAACTCTCGAAGGCCGAAGATCCAGAGTTCATCTATGTCGTTCGTTTGTTGAGGACAGGTGTCAACAGATATTCCATTTTGGAAGATAGCCACTTCTAAGGAAAGTGGAGTCGTGCGAGTTGAGAACTCCCTTAGGCCGAAGTTCTGAAGTAAATCCTAATCGTAGGATAAGAGAGGATGTGTGTCTTTAGGTTGGCCATTCTGAATATCATGAACTTCAGAGAGATTACAATGGAGAATCGGTCGAAGCTGAAATAGATCTGGGTAGTTGATAGTGGAGGACCCGTGTCGGGAGATCGTGAATGAGATTTCATGGACTCTTGTTTCAAAAATTACCGAAGCACCGGAGCCCGAAGAAATCAGGGTCATTGATTGGAAAAGGAGTGGGGGTCGTCGATCCCTCATGCTCCAAGTCAGAATTTCACAAGTTCGAAGTTTGGGGGAATTGACGAGCGGTGAGAGAAAACACTCGAAGCTCAGTGCTATGAAGCACCCTTTGAGTTGGCAGTTGGGCACATCCCGAGGTCATATGAAGGGAAGGATATAGCGAGGGAAGCTAGCGCCTGATATTAAAATTCTTCAAAGAGGCTAGGAAAGATCCCTCGAGTTTGACAAAACCTGCACTTTAAAGGAAAGGGGACCTGTGTAAATTGGTTTGGGGTCTAGTAGAGGCCTGGAGAGTCGATATGACTCCTTGATTTGAACGATCCTATATCGAGAGGTCGGGCAGCCCCGAGGGAGAGTAGGGGGGTCTGCATCAAGTGGTCTCAGAGCTTAAAATTTGTCTACAGATCGTAACAAAGGTGAGAAGGTGAAAAGAGGTAATCTGATAACATCAAATGGTATCAGAATCTTAATTGTGATTGTAGACAGCAAGTGAAGGAGGAGACATAGTGTGATTCTCTGTGAATGATGATTTCACATATGCAGCAACAAATGGACAACGAGGTAGGATGCAGGGAAAAGTTGGAGATGCTCTGGGTGACAGAATAATGCACAGACTTTTCAAGAAGGAAAGTAGGGGGTGAAAATGGCTACTGAAGGCCATAGGTTTGGTCAATACAAGGACTACCAGTAGAAAAACAAAGTTGAGATAGAAAAAGAGCTCAGGGAGATCAGAGAAGGGATGGAGAGGCTGACATGGAGAATGCATCAAGAAGAAAAGGTACACTGGACATATGAATGGCCTTTGAAGAGGAAAGCGAAGTGGCATGTCCAGAAGTTGTTAGCCAGAAGGCAGAAAAAAGTAGTGAGGAAGTGGTTGAGGCATGTTGAAAACCTCAGTGGMATAGAGGATAAACTGATTCACATCTGTGAACTAGAGATTGGGAGGAACCTTAGTGATGAGGAGGAGATGAGATCAGCTAGAGATCTCATGAACTGCGAGGAGGGAAGAGATAAATTCTTAGATTTCCAGATTGGCAATGAGATGGGATCAAGCAGAGATCTCATGGACTACTAGGAGGGTAGGAATGGAATCCCAATTTTCCAGGTGGGAAGGGGAAAGATGAGACTATATGAAGGTCTCAGGAGCTCTGAAGAGAGTTCATATCAACAAGGGGTGCTGACAGATGAAATGGAGGCAAAGGAGAGGCCTCATCTGTATGAAGATTCATGTGGATTTGTAGTCCATGTGAATGAAGATGATGAGAAATTAAATACTTCCATCACAGAGGAGGTGGATCAGAGGATTTTTCTGATCATTGGGGGAATTTGAATATTCCTGCCTAACATTCCAATAGAGGCTAGTACGAGTGTTTCACATGAGGAGATGATGTAACAGGAATCCAAGAGAGAGGCCATGGGGCCTAATGATTTTAAAACTAACTGTGTATGTGATGTAGGTGCAGCAGAGGAAATACATCAAGCAAGGAGTATTAGATAAGAGGAGAAGGATAATACATTGATGTCTACCCCAGTAGAAAAAGAGGAGCATTCAGATGAATTTCTCACTCAATGGAAGCAAGAGTTGAAGATGTTGGAGGATTGGTTGAACAATCCAGAACCAGAAAAGGACTACTAGGATGTAGTCATGCAAAGGGAGACAGGATTCCAGCATGAGGAGCAGCTGGAGGAAGCTGAAGATATGCCAACAAGGGATATGACAGAAGTCAATATGTCAGAGAAGGAATCTAAGCATAAACTCAATGGTGAGACTGCAGAACTAGAGTATGAAACAGAGTGGTCAACTAGTGCCATGGGAAATGAAGATGATTTAGGGGATCAAATTGATCTATCCATTGGTGAGGATGAAACACAATAGAGTAGCATGCATGATAGGAGGATTCAACCAACAGAGACTTCCATGGAGGAGGAAGATAACACATTTCAATGTTCCCAAGAGATGGAGAAAGAAGAACATTGGGTGGAATTACTAGAAAATTTCAGCCAAAAAGATGAACATGAAGAATTGGAACCTACAACAGTAGCAAGAGGAGAAGAGAATTCAGAGGAATGGCTCAAATGTTTTAGCCAGGAAGTTGATCAAGAGATAACTGTAGAATGTGGACCTACAATAGAGGAGAGAGCAACACATATCAAGGATTTTTCTTATATGTGTGAAGAACTGAAGGCCCTGGAGAGAAGGGTAAAGATGCAAAGTCAACTAATCCAACAAGTCAATTTGGAAGTTTATGAAAGTGAGATGTAGCAGAATAAGATGAAGGACAAGAGCCAGCCATTGGACCAATTGGAAAAGGTGATAGAGGAGGTAAAAATATTGATGTTGGAAACATCACAAGGAGCAACCAACAGAGAAGTATGGGATAGAAGAAAACCTGCAGGAGCAGCAGGGCAGAAGAAGTAGCAAGGAAAAGGAGTAGATGGGTAGCTCCAAGAGAAGGTATGGGACCCTGGAGGATCTCAAAAACATAGCAGAGGGATCCATGAGTGGGAGCTCATGATTTTCCAAGAAATGGAGTATGATGCAGGAGCATCGTCATCAAGCACACGTGGAGAGACAACTCAGTGCCTTAACACACCTTTGAATCAATTCAGAATATTAATGTTGGTGTTTCCTGCAAAAAAAAAATTGAATGGATTAAAAACTGAAGAAGATCAAAATGCTTGGGAGTTGAAGGATCACGAGTGATCTCGGAGTCTCACTCCTAGAATTTAATGTAATGGAACTCAACTGGTAGTTTTTTTTTTCTGGAGTATATAGGTAGTGGATGAAACCCTAGAGGACCTCTTGTATAAGTAGATGCATTGTATGCCTGAATAAGGTTGTTGCATATTGGTAGGAGATCATTGTATGCCTGAATAAGGCTACAGATTAGTAGGAGATAGTTGTTACTAAATGTAAGTTTCCTTTAGCAAAGTTGTAGCCATTTAAATTTGAATGAATATAATAGAGGGATATATTGACCCAACGCATGGTGTTTCTATTGTTTACAGTTTCCCTGTTATTTTATGATTTCGTGAATGAATGAGTCATGTTGTTGAGTATATAAAATTGTGAAGCATTTGGATAAGATTCAATCGTTTATCTTTGTTGATTTCATGCAAGGTGTGCATACAGTCCGCAAGGAGTGTGTTGAGAAAGTTTGTTTCGACTCACAAGCTTAGAAGAGATAGCGTGGAACTTCCATTTGCAAGGAGTGCAAAGAGACTGCTGCAAGGTGTGCACAGTCGCCCGCAAGAAGCTAAGTCCTACGTAATAATATGTTGCAAGGATTTCATAGATTGGAAGTTTGACTAAGTGTCGGATTAGTCCTCTGAGGAATCAAAGGGTTCAAGAAAAAAATCTCAAGAGAGATAGTCCAGATAAATATTCAAAGGGAATAAATCTCTAAAGGTTTCACAAGTTATCCATCAAGATCCATCTAGGAGGTATCGAGATCATTCCAGATCGTTGGATCTAGGAAAACTGCATGAGATTTATGTCTCTTTGTGCACACAGGAGTGAGGATTCTCTGAAGTCCAAAGGAGGTTAGGTGCCTTCCATCATCCAGAGGGACAGGTGGCGAAAGATATGAAACTCCGTAGTAGAAGCATTCCAAAAGTTTGTGGACAAGGAGAGAGTGAGATCGTCGAAGCTCTGAAGTCCGAAGTTATGAAACCCAAACCCATATAGACCATATATGTAGAGGAGGATACATGTCAGTGTATCGCTCTTTCGAAAGAGAATCTATCCAGGAGGAAGGGGTAGCGCAGCATCAAAAGTTGTCAAAGTTCGAAGAGCAGAGAGAATCCTGACTGTTGGGTAAAGAGGATACGTGGCAGAATATTAGCTACTTTGGAAGAGGATCACTTCAGAGGATAAGCTCGGCAATAAGTAGCATGAAGCATGAATTGTCGAATTTCTGAAGTGCCGAAACAGATCTAGGTCGTTCGTTTCGAAGGACATGCATCGACAGATATGATACTTCAGAGGAAAGGCACTCCAAAGAAGAGTCGCAAAGAGGAGGAAATAACTCATGAGGCCAAAGAGTTGGAGTTCAACGGAACCGTCTGTTGGAAAGGGATGTGTGGCAGAATATCTGCCATTTCGAAGAAAAGTCACTCTGGGAGAAAAAGGAGTGTGTTGAACAAGAACTCCCAGAGAGCCATAGTTCATCTATGTCGTCCATTTGTTGAGGAAAGGTGTCAGCAGATCTTCCATTTCATAAGATAGCCACTTCGGAGGAAATTGGGGTCGTGCGAGTTGAGAACTCCCGAAGTTCGAAGTGCCGAAGTAAATCGTGACTGTAGGATAAGGGAGGATGTGTGTCATCATGTTGGCCATTCTAGATATCGTGAACTTCGAAGAGATTAATAGGGAGAATCAGTCGAAGATTAAATAGATCTGGGTCATTGACAGTGGAGGATGTGTGTCAGAAGATCATGAACTTCGTAGGTTTGTTTGTCCAGAGTTTTCGTGAAGTCGTGTTTTGAAAATTGTTGAAGCACCAGAGCCCAGAGAAATCAGGGTCATTGATTGGAAAAGAAGTGGGGGTTTTCGATCCCTCATGCGCCAAGTCATAATTTCGAGAGTTCGGAGTTCAAGGGAATTGGTGAACGATGAGAGAAAACACCTGAAGTCTGAATCTTTGAAGTGCCCTTTGATTTGGCATCTGGGCATAGCTCGAGGTCATATGAAGGGAAGGATCTAGCGAGGGAAGCTAGCACGTGTTATTCAAATTCTTCAAAGAGGCCAAGAAATATTCTGCGGGTTTGACAGAACCTACACTTTGAAGGAAAGGGAACCTGTGTAAATTGGTTTGGGGTCTAGTAGAGGCCCGAAGAGTTGATCAGACTCCCTGATTTGAATGATCCTAGACCGGGAGGTCGTGCAACCCCGAGGGAGAGTAGGGGGGTTTGAATCAATTTTTATTGATGGTATTGTCTTCTTTATATTGGTATACTTCTCTATTTTCAATCATAGATCCTTGGCGGAAGTACATTGTCCCATGCTTTCTTTTACAAAACTTGAGATCCCATTGAAAATGGTCTTGAGAGATAATGCATCATTCTTCTTTTCTTCTTTTTGTTCTGCAAACTTTGACTTATTCTTCAAGGGATATGATCCACCAATAGTTTCATTCCAAATACCTTTTCCTTCTTCCTTCAAATAACCTTTCATTTCTATTCTCCATGCTGAGTAATCAATCTCATTAAAGAGGGGAACTTCATTTGCATGTTCATCCATTTGTGTGTCCATGGATCTCCTTCAAGCTTGTAAGGATTATGATGAAGTCTTTCTCTACAACCAATTGTTGGACACACTGAACACACTGAGAGGGGGGGGTGAATCAGTGTAGGGATCTTTTTCAACTTCTTTACAAAACACCTTTGTTATAAATCGTCATTTACTCAATATTCATTACTTTCATTTATAACTAGTTGTTTGTATGTAATCATATCTGAGCAGCAAACATCATCAATAAACCATCACATAAATAATACAAGGAACACAAGATATGTGATTAAGTTTATTTTGTATTACGAATTAGAATCCTTGGGGTTTATCAAAATCAATTGAAAAGAGAAACAACTCCACAAGAGCACCAACTCTCAATGCAAGACTCAATTTGCAGATCTAAAAAAAAACTGAGATGTGAGAAATCCAATCCTCAAGAAAAAGACCCTACTTTTGGACAAAACCAAATCTTCCAACAAGTACACAACCTGTCAATAGTGCAGCATGTGTATGTACACGTCCTTCTTGTAATGTAGTGCACACATGTACATGCTCTTCCTTCTGTCAGCCTATGTACATCTTTGGAAACTAGGGTTTCTGAAACTTCAACCTGTTGGCCCTTTAGATCCTTTATTCCTTTGTCACATTCACTTGTGACCTGTCACTGCAGTCTTCATGTCACTTCCCAATTTATACTATAACCAATCACAAGCATGTCTATACCATCCAATAACCTATGCATGCTCCTCATGCATACACAATCACAGATCATGGATATCTCTCAATCAGAACAAAACAAAAATACTCAACCAACTAGCTAGACTTCATTAAAACCATACAAAGAATGCCTCAAGTACTAACCATACCATGAGAAAGTATAAACATCAATACAATATTTACCCATACCAGAACCTTTGTAATAGATCTGAACCTGTAGAATGTTGATTTGGAACTTGCTTCAGACTCCGGGAACTTGGCACCGGCACTTACTCAGTTTTTCATGTTATTTTCAATTGTATGTGCCCTTCTCTCTTTCATCCCACATACCACTTCATAAAACTAGGGTTTCTCAACCTCCAAAACTTTCACTGTCAAAACCTTTAACTTACGAAATTTTTCATGCGTCCATGAGTACCTGCAATGAATCTTTCACTAGAATAGATATAAAATATACTAAAAAGATTCACTTATAAGAGACCCTTTCTCTCTTATTTATACTTCTCCAATTAGCTTCCTTATCTAACCAACTCTAACCAACTTCCTTATTTTTGGGGCTAACCCACTTCTAACCACTTTTACACTTATAACTACTTTCTCCACAAATAGTAACTTCTCCACTTCTAGTTGCAACTGATTTATTTTTAATTGTTTTCTTCTTCCAATGTCCACTTAACCCATAACTAAATGCTTTGAATAGTCAACTTCTAGAATAATTTGACTTCTTTGACCTTCTTGGGGCTTCTAGACAACACATGAGGGTTCTCCAACTTCACATGGCCATAACTCTCTAACCATGAGGAGTTATGTGACATTCCACATATCACCGGAAATGGCATGACAAGCACTATCCATCTAGAATAGTATTACTGACAAATTCATTGATCTACATAATATTATTCCTCAAACAAACTTGATTTCCCTAACCATACTTCTAGGATGACTCAACCACTTAACCATTTGGAATTCACAAAGCATCCTCTTGTGAGGGATTTCACCATAATGGGGCCACTTTGGATTTCATCCATTTGGTACTTCCTATCAGCCATGATAAGAAAACAATGATCAAACTTTACATCAACCCATCTATACATCAATCCATATGGAACATTAACCCATGACAACACATCACTATGACACCTCATGAAATTATCACTGAGACATCAATTACATCTAAGATCACATGATCCAACAATCAATACATCAATGATAGAATGAAAATACTTGACATAAACTCTTTGACATCAATGACAACATAATGCAACAAAAATATGTCTTTGTGTGCTATTTTTGTGTGTATATGTTGGGAGTGCTTTGTCGGGCTTGAGATAGATGAGGTAGTGGAGTGTGCTTGGCACACAAAAAAACCCAGTAGGAACACGCGTGTGTTCCTAGAATGTGTGTGCATTCTAGTAACGCACACACATTATTTTTGGGAATAAATGAGTGACAATTACAAGGCTTTCAAGTCACAAGAGTGTGTGTGCACTCTTAATGCAATAGATATAACATTTATTATAGAACAAACATATTTATGAATAATTATGTATAGGGGTATAGGGACAACTAGGACCTAAGGGCTTAGGATTGAAAGTGTTTTAAGAAATAGAGTAATGGTTAGAGCACCAATATGTGGGCGATGTGGGTGAAAGGGTTGTGGGGCCTTTAACAAGAGGTATATGCATAGTGCACTTAGAGATCTAGTGTGGAGGGGGTTAAGGGTTGAGTATAGGTTATGCCTAGGCTTAGATGGAGTTAGGGGGGCCTAGGTCATGGTCTACGTCAAGCTCTAGGTCATAGTCATTGTATAGGTCTAGTTCATGGTATAAGTCTACCTCTGCCTCTATGTCATGGTCTAGTTCATGGTCTAGGTCTAGCTCTAGGTCTATGTCATGGTCATCGTATAGGTCTAGGTCATGGTCTAATTCTTTCCATGTCTAGGTCTTGTTATTTCTAGGTCTAGGTCTAGGTATTTCCATGTCTAAGTCAAGGCCATTTATTTCCTCCCAATGTAGGGAGGGGGTGTGTAGAGAGAGGAAGAAAGAGAGATTGAGAGGGGGAGAGGGGAAGACAAAGAGAGTGTGTGAGAGTGAGGGACAAGGAGACAGAGAGGGGGGAGTTCATGGTCTAGGTCTAGCTCTAGGTCTATGTCATGGTCATCGTGATATGGTATATGTAGGAGAGAGAGAGGAGAGATAGTGGGAGGGAGGGGGAGAGAGGGAGGGAGGAGGGGGGTAGAGAGAGAGAGTGTGTGTGAGAGTACATATAGTTAAGTGTTCTGTCATACATAATCTAGGGCATGTCTAACACTGATTGTGAATAAATAATATCGAATCCACTAAAAGATTATGCTTACATTAAAATTAAAAAAAAAAAATCAGTGTACGATAATCATCATTAAACCATGAAAACATTATTTTACCGTAGGTGAATGGTCATATCCATAAAATATCATTATTAAAAAAGAGGTATATGCATACTTCACTTAGGGCTTGGGTGTGGAGGGGGTTAAGGGTAGAGTATAGGTTATGGCTAGGCTTAGATGGAGCTAGGGGGGTTTAGGTCATGGTCTAGGTTTATTTCATGGTCTAGGTCATGGTCATATTCATATAAGTACTCATATAAGTACTCCATTGGAAGAAGAAGAAAAAATTAACACTCACCTTATATGTGAGGCTACATTTCTCTGTTGCACATATCCTTTATTCAATGTGATCCCTACGTCGCCTTTAAATAGATAGAGAGAGGGAGGTAGAACTAGGGGAAAAGAGAAGGAGTTGGGGAGGGAGAGAGAAACAGGGGCAGAGAGAGTGAGAGTGATACTAACAACAAGGAGAGAGAGAATGAGGTGGTATATGTAAGAGAGAAAGAGAGGAGAGATAGTGGGAGGGAGGGACGGAGGAGGGGGTAGAGAGAGAAAGTGATCTGAATTTTATGAGAAGAATGAAATGAATACAAATTATTATTATTCTTAACACAGAAACACAAGAATAAAAGAGATACAATAACAAAGATACAGTAAAACTGGTTTCTATTCAATAAGAAAATGTGATGAAACTATAAAATGCAACGGAAAACAAGCTTGTTAGAATGGTGGCCACTTATCTCTAAGAAGAGATATGACGACTACGCTCATTCACAAGAATATGGCTACAATGAGGCTCTCCAAGACTTTTTAAAATAAATAGGAATTCCAAAACCCTAGACATACAAAAACCTAACACTGGGAGATGAAGTGCCAAAAGTCATGTGGGCCCCGTTGGGGTAAGTTTGTACATCAACTTCCTGTAGTCGTAACTTTTGCATACGATCTTCGTTTTAGGCGCATGATAACCTATTGGAAAGGTATATCCAAGGAATACACATGTTTCTGTCAGAATCTAATCCCGTGTATATTCTAACTATCCTGGGCCCTAAAAATGTTGTTTAGGGCCTCAAAACGGCCCCGGAAGTCGAGGACTTGAAAACTAGAAAAAAACTGTCAAACTAGAAAACTGCCAAAATGAGCTAGTTGGAATAGGTGGGAGGCCACCCACATCCATATAGATCAATACTCCCCCCTTAGGAAGTAATGGTCTCCATTGTGTTGAGTTCCCCCATCGGATGAGGAAATTTTTGTTGGGTCTTGGGTGAGCCACTTGCCTTGATGCACGAGTTGGCTTGCTTTGACAACTCGATAAAGCTAGATCATTTGTTGGCGAGTGTCCTTGACTTATGTGTCCACAATATGATCATTGGATTCCTATTGCATGTAGTCATAGTTGAGCTCTATGGGTGTCAATTGTTTTGTTATCTATGAGGTGTCCAATAATGGTGGGAAATATGGCTGAAAGAGATCCATGTTGAACACTGGGTGCAGGCCAAGGAAAGGGGAAATGTTGAGCTCAAAAGTATTGTCACCCACAGCCTTGGTTATGGTGTAAGGTCCATAACGGAGTGGGAGAAGCTTCCGATGGGTCCCTCTAAGGAATTATTTCTACAAGTGCAACCACACTTTGTCTCCCACCTAAAACTTATGTGGCACCCGATGTTGATCATGGCATTTCTTGTACTTGGAATTGGACTTCTGTAAAATATCATGAACCTGTTGGCAGATGTGTTGGATCCGCTCAGTGAAACGAGAGGCTTTTTCAGCTTCATTTGGAGTAGGAGATGAGTTAGTGGAGGTGGCCGCAAGAGTTAGTGCAACATCCATGGGACCCAATGGTTGGAATCCCAACCCGACCTGAAAGGGGTTGTGGTTGGTTGAGCTATGTAGGGCTCAGTTGTAGCTAAGTTGAACATAGGGAAGACTCTCATCCCATGTGAAGGGGTGCATGGAATTGTACATGCACAGGATGTACACGTTCATCCGATTGATGACCTCAGTTTGGCCATCTGTCTCAGGGTGGAAAGCAGTGGATTTGGTGAGCTTGGTGTTCAGTAGTGACCAGAGGCTCAACCAGAATGTGTTGAGGAATTGGCTATCCTAATATGAGACAATGGTTGTTGGGATTCCAAAATGTACCCATACTTGTTCAAAGAAGAGCTTGGCAGTGGCCTCTATTGTGATGCTCTTTTTGCAGGCGACCATGATCGCCATCTTGGAAAAGAGAACAACAACCACAAAAACACAGTCATTTATGTTAATATTATGGTAGCTTCGGGAGGTATGAACCTCTATTGTGACCTATGACGAGACTAGAATACTCCGGAAGGAAGCAAAGAAATGAAGAAAACGATAGACAGGTTGTCAGCTGCAGAAATATATTTAATATGAATTTATTAATACCCAAAAGGAGAAGTCGACCCCAGTTAAACTGCCCAGACTACTATAAATAGAGGGCGTTAGTTCTCATTATTCTTATCTCAGCAGTTGCAGAGAGAACTAGATCTACGGAGGTGTAGTTGCAGCTTGTGCGCAAGTTTCTGGGAAGGTGTGTGCTAGCCTCTGGGTGGGATTATCTAATCAGTTTGGTTTCTATTCTTGCTTGGTGCATTAGCCTCTCTTGGCTATTGCATTTCTACTAGGATTCTCTTCTCTGTCAAGGTCAAGGTGTTCGGAGGGTGGCTTTGGCCTGTGGTTGGGTGATGAGGGTATCGTCAATGGTAAAATGAGCGCAATCTTCTATATTCTAATAATTTCCCCTCTTGGTGGACGGAAGGCCCTACATGTAGTCCATTGAGATGGATTCCCATGGCTTGTCAAGAGTAAGCAGGGGGGTGTACAGGCCATGTTTCTTAGTGGTCGGTTTGGCAATAGCGCAGGCAGTGTAGGACCTGATATACTTGTTGACATCTTATTGAAGTTTCGGCTAGAAGAAAAGTTTCTACATCACTACCACTGTCTTTTTGACATCGAAGTGTCATTCCACTCGACTATAGTGGGCTTCCAAAATAAGTTTCGCTCGCTCGCTTGATGGAACGTAGAGATGGCCCATTCGACACAATAGCCCATTCTGAAGATGAAAATTAGCGACAATTGAGTTTGTGCCCAACATTTGGTATGTGGTGGAGAAGTCAAGGTCTGTCTCATAGAGGTTGGGCCATCGAGAAGTCCCATGGCCACAAGAGTCTAGCACTGTGGTGAGTTCCACGACTGGAGGTCACTTGAGGCAATCAATGACTCACTTGGTACTATGTGTTTTACACTTGATGTTGAGGTGGAACTGCTGCAAGTATGTGGACCACTTCTAATGGCGGTCATTTTGTAATTTTACTTGTGTCTGCATGAACTGCAGTGGATTATGATTTGTGTGGATGATTGTCTCCTTCCCGAGAATGTAATGTCTCCACTGTGGAAGGATTGCACAATGGAGTGCATTTCTTTGTCATAAGTAGGGTACTTAAAGACAACATCTGATGGTGTCTCACTATGATAGTCCATAGGGTGGTTGAACTGAGTGAGAACTGCACCCACAACATAGTCTGAAGCATCTGTCTCGATCTCAATGGGTTGTTGCAGGTCTGGTAATGAAAGTATGGGCTGAGCACAAGCGTTTTTTTAAATCATCGAATGCTTGTTGTTGGGACATGCCCCACACAAATTTTTCCTTACCACCACCCTCGATTACTTGGCTGAGGACCCATGCAATATGGGAGAATCCCAACATGAACCTACAATAGAAATTGGCAAGGCCTAAGAAGCTCTGAATCTCAGTGAGTGTGGATGGGGCTGACCAATCATGGATGACCTGGATCTTGGTTGGATCCACATGCACACCATGTTGATCCATGATGTGGCCTAGGTACTGGAACCTGTCCATGTCAAAGGAACATTTTTGCAAGTTGGCATATAGTTTGTGCTGCTGCAGGGTGTGCAGAACCTGTTGAGTATGATGCAAGTGTTCCTCCCAAGTCTTGTTGTAGATGAGGATGTCATCCAGATACACCACTACAAAAGTGTTGGTGAAAGGTCACAGGATGTGATCCATCATCATCATGAAAGTTGTTAGATCATTTTTCAAACCAAAGGGCATGACCATCCATTCAAAAAGACCTTCTTTTGACTTGAAAGCGGTCTTCCATACATCTGTCTATTCTATGGGGACCTGGTGGCAGCCACACTTCAGATCAATCTTACTGAAATATTTATCCCCCTTGAGTTAATCAAGATGATCATCGATTCGGGAAATCGGGTACCAGTTCTTGACTATGATTTTATTTAGGGCTCGGTAATCAATACAGAGTCTCCAGGTCCCATCTTTCTTCTACACTAGTACGATTGGTCTCCCACAAGGCGATGAGATGGGACGGATGTGCCCCTTGTAGAGTAGTTCTTAGATCTTTCGTTTGATCTCCTCATTGTTTAACAGAGAGAGGCGATAGACTAACCCATTGGGAAGCAGTGCGTCGAGGGTCGGATTGATGGGATGCTTGACCTGACAATGCAAAGGTACCCCAGCAAGTAAGGAGAAGATATCTTTGTATTTGTCACAATCTTGTCCACTTTCTTCTGCTGTGTGGAGAGGTCGGTCGTGGAAGCCCTAGATGTGGCTATAATATTTTTCTCGCTCTAAAAGCGAATCACGAAGAAGACAAACTTACCGGTCTAAGAGATGACCTTATTGCATTGTTTGGCAGAGATCAAGGAAATAACACTAGGTGGGACTGCTTCGGGTATCTTGTACAATTTCATGTTCAAAGTAATAATAACACTATGAGGCCTAGACTCATATACATCATGACTTTTCCATAAATAAGGTTGGCCCAAAAGAACATTACAAACTTCGAGAGGAGAAACATCACATAATACTTCATCTTTGAAGGGCTTGATGTCGTACGAAAAGCGACACTGTTGGTTGACGCGGAGATCGCTTCCTTGGCGGAGCCATCCAATGGTGTACGGTTGCGGGTGCGGTGTTGTCAACAGGGCTAGCCATTTGCCAACCTCTTCTGAGATGAGGTTCTTTTGGCTACCACTATCAACGATAAAGTGCAGCGGAGTGTCGTTTACCCACATCTGTGAATGAAAAAGGCACTCGTCTTCTTCTGGCTCATCTGGTTCACCAAGTTGGACCTTGGTGGTAGCAACGGTGGCATTGGGTTCCACATCAATGATTTGTCTCCCGCTTTCTAGTTATGACTCAGAGTCATAACCTGCATTTGATTCAGAGGCTTTCAACTCAGCCACCAGTGATTGCTTTGAGGGACAATCAATTGTGTTATGCGAGGGGCTCTTATGGAAGTCGCACCACTTTCTGGTATCTTTCTTTGTCTTTTTGGTGTCCTTCTTTGCTTGTGGCCTAGATTGGTTGTCCTGTGGTTGCTTGTCTTTGCTCTGTCATTTGTTCTGCGTGTTGGGGCTTCCCTTTATTTGCTTTTGATGTGAGGGGTTCCCATGCCCAAGTTGCCGCATCTTTTGTTTAAGTTTTTTCTCGATTTTAACGGCATATTGGTGGGCATATGTCAGATTCCCAATTTTTTGATACAGATTCTACCAGTCTGGATAGAGCTGAGACAAAGAGGAGACGGCTAAATGATCAAGACGAGCCCAGTGGCGCACCGAGAATTAAAGCTTCTTCGGCCGAGCAAGCGATTGAACCAAGCCTTGTGATGGTTGAGGTCCACGTACCACCATCCTCATTGCTTGATGGTGTGCATGCGAATTCTCCTCCTCAAACAGGGGTGGTGGTCTATCATTCTAAGACCATGGGAATAGTTGCGGTTGACAGGAACACAGTGGGCACATCTGTTGCAGATGTCGTCTTAGCATTTTCTGTGTACCCAGTGGAGATATCAGGAGAGGTTGTTTTTCTGCACCCTGTACACAATTATGTATTAGTAACATATGATCCTGCTGCATTATGTCCACTTGGTACTGAAAAAGTGTGTGGAGCTGCTCTTCTTCCTGAACCTGCTTTGGATAGGGGTGATGCTGTATATCTCATTGGGTTGAGTCGGAGCTTAGAAGCTAGATCCTGCAAGTCTATTGTCACAAACCCACGAGTTTCATTGAATGTTGGTCCCGCTGATATTCCCCGGTATAGAGCCATGAACATGGACGTGATCGAATTAGATGCAGATTTTGGGAGTAGATTTTCTGGTGTACTAATCGATGAGCAGGGAAGGGTTCAGACATTATGGACGGGCGTCGACAGCCCGGTAACGAATCTGTTCGTGCGAGGAATTCCAATTTATGCTCAGAGTCAGGTTTTAGATAAGATTATTCATGGAACTGCAGCAGGGTTATCTTTGCCTATTAATGGAATTAAAATTTGTATACCTCTTGTTCGCATATTAGAGGTTGAACTTTATCCAACTTTACTTGTAAAGGCCCGTAGCTTTGGGTTAAGTGACAAGTGGATTACGGAGTTAGCAAACAAGGATCGTATGAGACAACATGTGTTGCAAGTAAGGTGTTGTTTCGCTGGATCAAGAGCAGAAGGTAAATTGGAGCAAGGAGACATGGTATTAGCCATAGATGGGAAGCCAATTACCAGTTATCGTGATGTTGAAAATGCTTGCCAGCTTCTTGACGAGAGCAACGATGAACAAGGAAATCTAAGAATGACGATTTGGAGGAAGGGTAAAGAGATTGAAGTTCTTGTGGACACCGACGTAAGAAGTGGATTTGGAAGCACGCACATGGTAATCATTTACAAATATTTATAATACAACAAATGAAATTAACAGTATTATTTTTTTTAAGTTTCTGAATTGAGATGAATCTATGCAGATGATCATTTACAAATATTTATAATACAACAAATGAAATTAACAGCAGATAATCATTTACAAATATTTATAGTATAACAAATGAAATTAATAACAGAATTGTTTACTTTTTAGAACTTTTTAAAATGAAATAGCTATATGTAATGTAATATAAAGCCAAATTATTAAGTATTTACTAAACAGTTGAAATTTATAATTATATATTACTTATGCATCGCCTAAAACCCTTATAACTTTAAAAAACATAACAATTAACAAAATACATAAATAAGTATTTATTAAACAGTTGAAATTTATAATTATATATTATTTATGCATGGCCTAAAACCCTTATAACTTAAAAAAAAACATAACAATTAACAAAATACATAAATACATATTGAGTGTTAACCTCTTCTCAGTAATTATAATCTGTTATAATTACTATTTAATATCCATAATTTCAGTAGTAATTAATAATTTATCAATAATTATAATATGTTAGGGTCATAATCCACACATAGGTAGAACAATATATTTGGATGTAATAAAGGTCAATCTTAATAAGGCCTTTCAATAAAATAGAATAAGGTGGATGTAAGAAGACCTAATAGAATCTTCCGCTTCTAGAAGGATCTTCCTTTAGATGTTTCTTTTTAGTATAAATAGGAGTTGAGGGTATGAGAACCCTAGCTTGGATATTATTGTAATAGAGCTCTGCTCAACTAGAGGTTGCCCCCTCGAAAAGGCCCGTGAACATTGCTTTCAGATTCAAAGTGTAATTTATGTTGTTATTCTTATATCATTTCAATGTTATTGTGGTGAATGTTCTGGTTATATTGTTGTTATTCTGCCATTACTAGCATTGTATTTCAGTTCTGCATACATTTTATATCTGGTATATTACAAGTGGTATCAGAGCACTTTCCTCGATGGAAAGTGTGGGTTAAATTTTTTTTCAAGGTAGAGACGTATTCCAGCGTCTTTAAGCCACAGAGATCTGTTGTTACGCGCATAAACCCGCGGTTGAGGAATTCATACACACAGGAAATACAAGTGGTACTTAAGCGCACATCTGTTGGCCACCCTTGTAACCCCTTTTGGTACCCCTGCGAGTGGTAGTGCATCAAACAACACCTGTGTACAGATCGGCCTAGATTACCTGAAACCCTTTTTAAATAAACCGATTGGCCACCTAACTGCTATAGTGTCACTGAAAACAACACTCATGAAGATATTCTCTAGTACCTGGGTAGTTGGGTAGTACGACTAAGGGTACAGTTTATCCTCCTTAGTTAGTTCCTTGAGATATTGGTTCGAGTACTACTGTTGGACCCCGTACATATATCAGAGAGCTATAGCACAGGGAAAACCCTTGTCTGTAGAACCCTTGAATACCTAACCCTTGGG